>OX030948.1:39140397-39163527 GCA_943735915.1 Pherbina coryleti
CTGGCACATGTGATGCCAATGTGGCTTTGAATATAAAAGTAGTACTTTGTTTGTTTCTGCCGAATGCTTCAACCCACACGAATACTTCAATTGACGAATGTTCGTAGTACGCAGGTTGAAATTTGTTTGCGGAAATCATTTTCATTTCCGTTAAGAGTTCTGGTTAATGCTTACATTTCCGATTCCGTTGTGCTTGTCGTAATAGAAATGTATCAAGTTCAAGGGCGAGCATTTTATTTCGTTTATTAAGAATATTTAAAGACGTATTTATTGAAGAAATAAGTTCATTTCAGAAAGTCGTATAAAATGAATGGAAACGAGGTGTGTTCAAAAAGTAAGGTGCATTTTAAAGTATCTAAGTATTTAAGATATGATTTAAAGTATCTATATATTTTGTAGACAAATTTTCGCTGAAATATCCTGTGGTTGAAATTCGATCAAATAAAAAACTATGTTTGTTGTTTTTTTATTGAATAATGTTTGACAAAGTGAAAAAAACATTAAATTGAGAAAGAATTTCGGTTAAAACAATGAATGAGATTAAAATTAATTGTTATTAAAGTGACTCAAGGATTCGTTTGATTTATTTCGTAAAGATTATATCGCCCATTTCACATTGAGGTGACCTATCAGTCGCACTGACCGTGTCCGATTTGGCTAAAAATTTGTTTTTAGGTTGGTTTTTTGTTAATAAAGAGTGATTTTTTAAGTGCCTGATAACTTTTTTTTTAAAAAAAACGCATAAAATTTGCAAAATCTCATCGGTTCTTTATTTGAAACGTTAGATTGGTCCATGACATTTACTTTTTGAAGATAATTTCATTTAAATGTTGACCGCGGCTGCGTCTTAGGTGGTCCATTCGGAAAGTCCAATTTTGGGCAACTTTTATCGACAAATTTTGTTCAGCGATGAGGCTCATTTCTGGTTGAATGGCTACGTAAATAAGCAAAATTGCCGCATTTGGAGTGAAGAGCAACCAGAAGCCGTTCAAGAACTGGCCATGCATCCCGAAAAATGCACTGTTTGGTGTGGTTTGTACGCTGGTGGAATCATTGGACCGTATTTTTTCAAAGATGCTGTTGGACGCAACGTTACGGTGAATGGTGATCGCTATCGTTCGATGCTAACAAACTTTTTGTTGCCAAAAATGGAAGAACTGAACTTGGTTGACATGTGGTTTCAACAAGATGGCGCTACATGCCACACATCTCGCGATTCTATGGCCATTTTGAGGGAAAACTTCGGAGAACAATTAATCTCAAGAAATGGACCGGTAAGTTGGCCACCAAGATCATGCGATTTGACGCCTTTAGACTATTTTTTGTGGGGCTACGTCAAGTCTAAAGTCTACAGAAATAAGCCAGCAACTATTCCAGCTTTGGAAGACAACATTTCCGAAGAAATTCGGGCTATTCCGGCCGAAATGCTCGAAAAAGTTGCCCAAAATTGGACTTTCCGAATGGACCACCTAAGACGCAGCCGCGGTCAACATTTAAATGAAATTATCTTCAAAAAGTAAATGTCATGGACCAATCTAACGTTTCAAATAAAGAACCGATGAGATTTTGCAAATTTTATGCGTTTTTTTTAAAAAAAAAGTTATCAGGCACTTAAAAAATCACCCTTTAAAACCAATTCCGGAGTTTAAAGTTCCAAAAAACTTTTTTTGCGGAGCCACAGCCATTCGAATGCCAAAATAGTGTGTATTCTGAAAAGACGTAGCTCATTCATTTTAAATCACATTTTATAAACTAAGGTATCATTGGAATAGTTATCTCCTCTATTTTAAGAATAAAATATAAGACTTTTAAAAAAATTGCTGTAAATCGATCCATTGTTAATTTTAAAGTTTAATGCCATGCCAACAACAGACGCTATAATTCTTTTTCAGTTTCTTTATTTTGGTTTTTTGTACGTTTCAATACCTTTCCAACGATATAAAATTAAGGTGTGTTCTTTAAGGGTTCAGAAGTTATGGTGTAAAACGTGCAGTGTTAAAGAATTTTCAATACAAATTCAACTACACATTAAATTTTCATCCAATTTTTTTTTCTTGATTTTTTACAAACAAAAATATAAAAAGTCGATAGCTAGTTGAATTTGTATAGAAAATTCTTTAACACTGCACGTTTAACACCATAACTCTTCAAGAGCACATCTCAATATTATATCGTTAGAAAGGTATTAAAACGTACAAAAAACCAAAATAAAGAAACTGAAAAAAAATTATAGCATCTGTTGTTGGTATGGCATTAAACTTTGAAATTAAGAATGGGCCATCTTACTGCAATTTTTTCAAAAGTTTTGTATTTTTCCCTTAAAAAAACAAAATAACCTTTCCAATGATACCTTATTTACGAAAATCGGATTTAAAATGACTGAGCTACGTCGTGTCAAAATACACCCTATTTTGGCCTTGAAAAATGGTTCTTACCATTTATAATTTCGGATTTGGTTTTCTAAGCAATAAATCAATCTAGGAACAAAATTTGAGCCAAATCAGAGATGGTCAGTGCAACTGATAGGTCACCTCAATCTGAAATGGGCGATATGGAAAAAATTAATTGGCATTCATGCACGGTGAACTATTGTTTATGTTTAGCTTTCATAGTCTTCTGGCTTGGTAACAATAAATTTTCCAAAAGAATTCGGCTTAAGAACGCATTTTTTCTACAAAATTTTAAATTTTAATTGAATTGAAATAAAAATTTAATAAAAAATCAATGTGAAAAACATGTGTGTTTTAATAAAAATTTGGTATCACTTCTACTTTCCTAATGAATTCGCCACCAGTTCTATCGCTCAGAAGAGAGCACTATGTGAGCAGCAAACTGAAAATAGAACAAGCGTCTTTTTTTTTGAGTCCATTGATGAGCTTTTTTTCTCTTTACTTTGTGCGGATTGTTTATATGGAACCATGGTATAATAATTAGGGTATTCAATCGGTTAGCCGTTAATCGGTTAATCGATTAATTTTTGTCGGTTAACTGTTCGAATAATTTAAAATTGACGATTTTCAAATAACAAATAAACCGATTAATTTGTGTCGATTAACCGATTAGCCGAAATTTATCTTTTTTTTTGTATTTTTATGTATTTTTTACACGCAGAAAAAAAACTATTGTAAGAATATCTAAGCCTACTTTGTAAACCCCTTTTTCAGTCAAATATTCCGGTTTTCAGAAAAAACAAAGAAAAGAACTGAGAAGCTGGACATTCTTTATCATGCCCTACTTTCGATTTCCCCAACATCCACAATCAGCGAAAGAGTTTTCTCCAAGTCAAGTTTCATAAAAACTAAAGAATAGAACCGTTTAAAAGCTAAACATTTGAATTACATTCTTTTTTTAAAAGATTATTTCACAAGATCGCTTTAAAACCTTTAATTAACACATATACGTATACAGAGAAGGATCTCATTTACTTTATTTTGTTTATTACTTATAAATTGTTATGTTTTATTTGTTTTTTTTTATTAATAAAATATAAAATCAAAACAATCAATAAGTGTTTTTTTATTATTAAACATTCTATTTATTCAAATTTGAATTATTCGGTTAACCGAATAGTTCTTAAATAACCGATTATTAACCGATTAAATCTAAACCCCGATTAATTATTTGCTCGATTAACCGATTAAACTAGAAACCCGATTAATTGAATACCCTAATAATAATACAAGGTAGCATTGACAACTGCTTATTTTCTCTTCTACCAAAAAAGATCTCCTGTCAAAAACAACTGTTTGTGCAAATGCATCTGCAGCTGCTGAAGTTGTTGTTTTTTTTTTCACTTCTACGTTTTCAACATTGTTTTTGTTTTCAATGCCCGATTGTGCGCGCTCTCTTATTGAGTATATTTTTGACAGGAGATGGTTTCCCAAGCAACTGTCAATACTACCTTGTATTATTATACCATGTATGGAACATTCTCTAAGAGTACGTTCTGTGGCCGACACAGAAATATACACCGAAAATCGTTCGATGAACCTACAATGGCTGATCACCTACTCAAAGCAGGTAGATTTTTAATAAAAAATATTTGGTGCTCTCCGTCTTCTTACTCTAATTCTTAAAAAAAAATTCCTAACTGTTCCTAATGCTTCTAACTGTTTTTCCTACGCCTATTTATACAGGGTTTTCCAATAGGCACTTGGCAACTTTGAATAAAATATCTGAACGCACCCTTTCACTAATCATCGAAATGTCACTGTCAATTTTTTCAATAAACTCAACATTTTCATTATGGTAAAGAACACGAACGAACAACGTCTGAAAATTATAAAAAATGTACTACCGAAATTCGGAGTCGATGATAGCGATTTTAAGAGCGTTAACTGCAATTTTCGGTCGTAATTCTCGCCCTAGTTGACAGGCAATAACCAGTTTAGTGCAAAAATGTGAGTCTACATATTCGTTGCGTGATGTTGCCGTGCCAGTGAGACAGCGGGTTGGTCGAAAAAATTGCTGCCGTTCAGGCGTCCGTAGTAAACGATACAAAACAGTCAATTTCACGGCGTTCTCAAGAATTGGGCATCGCCCAGACTACTTTATGGCAAATTTTACGTAAGGATTATGGTTTACAGCCATACATGATCAAGCTGACTCAAGAATTGAAGCCGATGGACCATTTGAAGCAACGTACGTTCTCCGATTGGGCTCTCGAAAAGATGCGTCAAGGTGAAAATTTCATGACAAAATCATCTTCAGTGACGAAGCTCATTTTTGGTTCAATGGGTTCCACATGTGCTTCATTAATCATCCATAAAACCACTTCATCCATAGAAAATAAGATTAAGAAAAAAAAAGGGTGGAAGAGTTCAGAGCCAACACTGAACGCGAAATAGCGGCCGTTTCGCTCGAAATCTGTGGCCGAGTCATTGAAAATTGGGTCCAACGAATCGACCACTGCATACATGCCCGCGGTGGCCATATGAACGAAGTCAAGCTTCATTCATAAATGTTTTGATTCAAGCCGATAGTAAAGTTTTTGAAATATCTCAAATCCTTTGCGTTTTATTTAAAAAAAAATTGTCAAGTCCTTAATGGAAAACCCTCAAAAGCAACTTACTTCAACCAAATAGTTTTTGTTCCGATTAACGGTAAATGTCGGTTATATTTTAAATGTTTTGCTTAGTTTATACTGATTTAGACTGAAAAGAGTCATTTGCAAATAATTATGTGTGTGAAGAAGACACAACGTCTTCCAAATTTCCAAAACGTCATTTCGCGTGATAAATACCCAGAGTCCTTTAAGTAGCAAATAATTGATGAGTATAAATCAGGAGCAACACAAATTTTACGTCTTACAAAAAAATTTGAGACTGAAAATACAGTGAAAATCTTTCGCTTGGGTGGTCCGATGCGTAAAACAACACAGAGAGAGGACCGACATATAATCCTAGCTTTTCAAAAACATCATTTTTTATCATCTCAGTTTCTAACTGAAAAAGGGACCGGAGCAGGAGTTTACGTGCTAGGGATCAAATACTTCGAGCCCACGGGCAAACACAGTAGCATATTCTAGGCGGAAATATTCACGATAGACAGGTGCGTACACTTTAATCTGAAGCGTAAATACTGGAACCAAAACGTAGTTATCCTTTCCGACAGTCAAGCGGCCATCAAGGCACTGAAATCTCACCAGGAAACCTCGAATCTGGTGATGGAGTGTGACAAACTGAATACGCTTGGGCTACAAAACAGAGTCTGGATCCTATGGGTCCGAGGACACAAAGGCATAGAAGGAAACGAAATTGCTGACGAACTGGCAAAGAAAGAAGCATCATCTCACTTTGTTGGTCCGGAACCATTTTATGAGATAAGCAAATGAATCCTCCCTCTTTCTATAAAGAAAAAGAAAAACAAAACGGAAAATACTGGAGAAATCTACGAGGGATAAAGCACCCTAAACTACTCTTAGAGACATACAACCTAAAGAGATTCAAAATATGCATGAAGATAACAATGAATGATCTAAGAAGCATCACTGGGCTGCTAACAGGTTAATGTAGGTTGAACTATCACCTTACAAAACTGGGTATTCTTAGTGATGACATATGTAGGTTTTGTATGGAGGACTAAGAATCTGTAAAGCACATCCTAGGAAAGTGTCCCACACTTGTTCAAACTTGACAGAAATATCTGGGTTACGACATAATACCAGAAAACTCATCGAAAACAAAAGATATAAGACATATACTAGCATTTATCTCAGAGATTGGACTATAAGAAATTCTTTAAGTTCACGAAGGGGCACAATAGGTCTTAAGGTCGCAGAAGGAATACAAGTATTTAACATCTTATGTAACGTAAACACCTGCCATGCGGCTTAATTCTACGTTGCCTCATGGCAGTGGGGTCGTGGTTCAAGGAATTGATGCCTAGGCGATAAATCTTCAGGACTTCAGTGCCATGCGAATGCATATACGACGTCCGTCATATCTCTCCTAGGCGTCACTTCCATGACTCCATGCGCGACCATCGCCCTGTCATGGTAGTTTTAACACCGGTCGCACACCATACTTAAGGGTATATTTAAATTAATAAATATACTGTATGGATTGCAACCAATGCTGGAACGCAACAGTACCAATTATGGATGATTAGTTGGGTCATCATCCACATTTATTGGTGGAAATCGAGACCCATCTAACATCTCTTGCAATGTAGGGTATTGCCACCCGGTTGTTTAGCGCAATTCCACGCCGATCACAGACCTATTCGCGACATTGAACTACCACAGCCAGCACGATACTCCCCGAAGGGCCAGCCCTGCGATAGTCTCCCCGGGCAAAAGGGATTTACTTCGACACGCACTTATCACAACACCGATACATTTGCATTCATCACTCTTGACTGTGGTGGAAAAACCACCACTACTTGGACGTGCTACAGCGAAGACCACATCGTCATTGACTGTGTGCGACACAAGGTCGCCACTATTTGTTCCATTTCATACTGGTACTTCAAGACCACCGGAATGAACACCCAGCCACCTGCAGCACTTCTTGACTATACATCTTATTACACCTCATCAATCTAGTACTCCGAGGCTACTCAGATTAACCTTTCACACTCGGAGTACTCAATATGGCACTCCTTGATACACCTCATCAATCACACCTTGGTACACCTCACCAACTCCTCGATACACCTCATTAGTCTAGTACTCAAGGCTACCAAGATGAACACCCAGTGACTCAAAGCACCCAATATGACACCTCCTCATTACCACCTTTTCAATCTGGAACTCCAAGGCTGCTAAGATAAACTTTTCACACTCGGAGTACCCAATCTGACACCTCTTGATTACGTCGTTCAAACCAGCCTTATAAGTCTAAGAAGACTTATAGGACTATCCAGGAGACCATACGAAATCAGTGGGGACTTGCAACAGTACGTATGTCGAGAGTAACGACTATCCCCGTGCACAGTTAAGCACAAAGGTGGGTCGGCCTTGATCTTGTCTTGTTTTTATAGATTTGGACAAGGTCTAGTTCCTGAAATTATCCAAACAACGGACCGATCTATTTATAAAGACATTTTAAAGACAGTCATGTTGCCTTTTGTTGAGGGAGAAATGCCAACCAGGTGGGTATTTCAGCATGACAACGACCCTAAGCACACTGCAAAAGTCGTTAAGAAGTGGATTTGAGCAAAAGAGATTCAGGTATTGATGTGGCTAGGCCAATCGCCTAACCTGAACCCAATAGAGAATCTATTCGAAATCCTGAAGCGACGAGTCGGTGAGGAAATGTTTTCTCATAAAACTTCACTCGTTGCGACACTGACACAGCAGTGGCGAAGCATATCACAAACTATTATGGATATCCTTATAGATTCAATGCCTCGCAGATGTATTGCATTTATTCGAAATAAAGGTTATTTTACTAAATATCAACTGTAGGACCATAACCTGACCAGTATTCGAACCCAAAATCTTAAGGGTGGCAGTAAAGTACGCTACCTACTCGCCTACTGAGGCAGACACTTTTATAATTCTCACTCAGTGTCCTATTATTTCCATATCTATTCCATATAAAATCAATTGATACATTTTCAGCTGCTTATCCTTTTTCTTCATTCAACTTCACTTAAATCCCTCACTTCTACCAAACTGTCCTGCTTTCCTTTCACCACCTTTTGTGTTTTTTCTTTTTTCTATTAACTTGGCCCCCTGGTGGCCACTTAACCTCTAAACATTGTAACTTGCTGCCTTTAACGTTGCACGGTAAACTTTTCCTCAAACAATGATTTATGTTTGGCCAACTTAGCGCGTTTTATTTCAACTAGGTGCAGCATGCGCCATTATCTTGGCCATTAAGGATCATTATTGGCTTGCCACAAACGGCATCAGTGCAGCACCGTGCGCCGCATCAAGCAATGCGGCAAACAAAACAATAAAAAAAAAAACAAAAACTAGCAACAAAACAACAGAACTTGGCTCACTCAGCAGTCGAACAAACTAACGGTAACTTTTCTCAACAACTTTCCTCAACTTGTTCATAAGTAAATCCGATGCCGGAAAGTAATATCGTGCGCTATGTTTGATTGAAGGCTAGTGAAAGCGTGAATAACTGTGGCAACATTGTTGTTGAGTTATTCATTGCTAGAAAATAGTTTGTTTGAAAGTTCGTAGCTATTATTTTGCAATTTTTTTAAAAAGTTTTTAAAATAAAACCATAAAACTTAACCCACATAACTCGTAGTCATAAATCATACTCCAGGTGCATCCTAGTCGTATTTGTGGTTTTCGAAGGCTTACAGGGAGAGTGGGCTCCTTTATTGCTTAGGAACCTTGCGACCATGAAAATGTGATGACTGCCACACCTGGCTGATTAAATTAAGTTGAAGCAGTTATTATTGTTATTATTGTTGGGTTTTGCAATGCTACCTTATGATCTTTTGTATCCCTTCATGCACCTAAATAACCTCTTTTAATCCGATCTCTGAGATAAATGCTAGTATATGTCCTATATCTCTTAATTTTAATGACTCATTTGGTATAACATGGTAGCGCAGATATTTCTGCCGAGCTTGGATAAGTATGGGACACTGTCCTAGGATATGCATCGCAGATTCTTCGTCCTTCTTGCAAAACCTACTTGTGTCATCACTAAGAATTCCCAGTTTTGAAAGGTGATAGTTCAACTTACAGTGACCTGTTTTTAGTTCTGTGATGATTCTTAGATAATTTTTTGTTGGCTTCATGCATTCTTTGAATTTCTTAAGGTTGTATCTCCCTAAGAGTAGCTTAGAGTGCTTTAACCCCGGCAGGGATCCCATTATTTTTCTTTTTGTTTTTTTTTTCATCTTTATTAAAAGAGAGAGTATTCCTTTCTCCTTCGCACAGAATAGTTCTGGACGAAAAAGGGGAGTTGATGCTACTTCCTTTGCCAGTTCGTCAGCAATTGCGTTCCCTTGTTGAAGCAGTTTGATAGAGGATTGTATCGTAGCATAGTTAATATACTTCGATATCTACAGGGTGACACATAAAACACTTGACTGTTGTACAACTTATATAGCTCTTACAAACACATGTTTTTTTTTTAATTTTAAAGAAATTTAGCATTTTTTAGCAGTGTCTCCATCCTGTTGGAACCATACTTTCTCCTTATCTTGAACTTTTGGGTGTCAATAATTTTTAAGTGTTGTCCTATGCAGGACCCTGTTAATTACTTCTGAGTGACCATCCTCATTTTTAAAGAAAAATGGCCCGATAACTCTTTCAGGAATAGAGTCGCACTAAACCGTGCAGTGCATTAGATGGAACTGATATTGATACGATTCCCTGGAATTTTCAGTACCTCAAAATAGACAGTTTTGTTTGTTGCTGCTAAGAATCTTGGGGAAGTAAATTTTGGACCATTTGGATTTTGTATGGAAATATTTTTAAATGGAGTTTTAGAATCCTCTGAAGCGATGTTCTTGCGATGCCTAGTTTGGCAGAGCGATGACAGATAGAGTAAGACGGATACTCAAGGTCACTCTGCCGTACAACTTCACCTGCTGCCTTAATGCGCATAGTGCGAGAGGGATCTCTTCCCAAAAGATCGCCAGTTGATCCATTTTTTTCAAACCGATTGATTAGGTTCCGAATCATGTCATTGTTAGGTGATATTCTAACAGTAAAATGTTGCCTGTATTTTCTCTGATTTTCAATTATGGATCTTTGACTAGAATAGAAAAACTCATTGAGATTGTCTCTATGCTGGATATCGTATGTAGCTATTTAAATCTCCAAGGAATGCTCTGTAATAAAAAAATGTATTAAAAACCATTCAAATTAACAAGTTGTAACGTTTTCAAAGCAGTCTTTCCTTGGCCACCCTGTATTTTATGGAGGTTTGACGAAAAGTAATACTCACTTGTATGCCAAGAAGATAAGATTACGCGAAAAATTTAAGAAATTTAGTTTGTGATGAGGCTACAAGTTCACGCTGACTAACGTTTCTTTAGCATTCATTTGAATACAACACCCATGTACGAGGTGTGTTCAAAAAGTAACTGGAGTTTTGAAATTTTGTCAGCTATGTTGCTCTGATTGGCGCAATTTTTTTCTATATTTGGCGAAGAGCTTACGAGTGGTATAAGCGTTTTTAAGAAGGCAGTGACGATGTTAAAGATGATGAGAGCACGGGTCGGGTCGTTCTAGCGAATCAAGAACCGATGAAAACGAGGAAGAATTGTTATGAATGATCGGCGAATCATATTTAGAGAAGTTGCTAATGATGTTGGCATCGGAGATCTGCAATGAGTACTTTAAAAATTAGTAAACTCATGACTTACAATACTTAAGTCATAAGCCCATGACTTACAATACTTAAGTCATGAGCAGCTATGGGCAGAGAGCGTTCATCTGGAAGTGATGAGAACAAGAATTGAGAGCTTATGTAGCAACAAAAAACACAACAACAAATCAAAGACAAAAGACAAACACAGAAGCTTTAAATGTAGTGGTGCCCATACCCGGTCATGTGCCATGTCGGCAAATTATTACTCTATTGGTTGTTGGTTAATAATCTGATATGACTCACTTGTTCATGTGAGAGGAAAATAAGTATGAGTGAGATGGGTATTATTTTGTGTTATGTTTTGCCGATGATTTTTATTGATTTGTTTACATTTTCGTGTGAGAAAATGAATATGTTGAGTATTATTGTATTTTGTGTTATGTCTGATGCTTTTTGAAAAACAGATATTGTTTGTTTCAAAAAAATTTGAATAACAATAAAACTGAACTAAAAATTGTTCTAAGTACTTAAGTAATTCCATTGAACTTATGGTGTTTATTGGTGTTGGGAATTATTACGGTATAACACAATAAATACATTGACTCAATGAGAGAACTAAGCACTGCATCGGTTCATATCAGCAGATAACTTAGTTTTTGTTTACTCACTTGCTGTGTGTGCCGTTCGTGCACGAGTATGAGTGGATACTAGTATCGCCTTTGGTCGAAATTCGACCATTTGAAAATTGATTTTGTTTTTTTTTTGTATTTCTATTGAAAACGTTTTTTTTTTCTTCACACATGTGCTAACGTTATCGAATTCATACCGCACCATACGCACCACCAACAGGAAATCACAAAATAGTAACTCCATTCTGAGTTTCCATGTTCTGACTTTTGCTTTCAAAGCTATTCGATATCAAAAATATGGCTTATATATGCGGAGCCACACCCCTTTTTCCAGTGCCCGTCCCAGTACGCTTCTTCCCATATTGTACTTTCTAGTAGAAGGATATCACCAAGTGGGAACTCTATTCGATATAAGAACTTTGAATTGTATGGGTGGTCCCACGCCCCCTTGTATAATACTTGTTAAATTTTTCCAATCGAAGAACACGACTAAATAGGAAGTTCCTACCGAGTTTCATTGATCTTGTAGTTCAAAAGTTATATCGAAAATTTGGGCTGCTGAAAAATTCCACGCCCCTCTTACAACGCCCATAAAATGTAACCACTGGAGTGGTACGTGTGATTTGAGGTCGAATACCGATATCCGAGGCTGTGTGACCTATAACTCTAAAGCTATTCGATATCGCAAATTTGGGATGTATGGGATGTGCTACGCCCACTATAGATATTCGGTACTTCTTATTGATTTAAAAAAAAATGATCAAAATCGGTTGAGAAACACGGGAGAAAATGGTTCTTAACTGTTCTGTCTACGCCTTTTTATATATAGATGAGTGGAAATACTTCTTTGACTTAAATCCATTAATACTCTTTCTTGTGTTAGTCAAACAATGACTCAAAAACGAGAATAATTGCAGATCTCTAGTCGGCATATCAGTTGGCTCAAGCCATGCATTATTTTCGAATGTTTTGGGTAAAAATCTTCCAATAGAAAAATTTGTTCCAAAAGTGTTAAATTTTGACAAAACATCATGATTTTTTTCGCAAAAAACAACACAGTAATCATGCCCCAACCTTCATATACGCCAGACATGACTCAGTGTAATTTTTTTTTTATTCCCAAAAATAAAAAGATCTAAGGGACGTGGTTTTGCAAGCATAGATGAGATTAAAAGTGAGTCGCTTAAAGAGCTCAAGGCTATTCCAAAGAACAACCTCCAAAAATGTTTTGAGGATTGAAAATAGCGTTGGAATAAGTGTATAATATTAAATGGGAACTGCTTTCAAGAGGATAACATTAATGTAGATCAGTGAGGCCCAAGAAATTTTAAGCGCGGGCCAATGCTTAAAAAACAAAAAAACAAACCACAAAATGTTGCTCATCGTTGCGTTCGGTAAAAAATAAAACAAAACAAAAAAAAACAATTACAATGCAATCAAATCACATGTCATGAAAAATTACACAAAAGTAACGGGACAATCAGCTTCAGCATCGATATAATCGAGTGTGCGTTTTTTATTTTGGCCTTGCATGCATTTGTTTTTGTAAAGTTCGCTGGAAAATGTGCTGAACACTGAACGAGCGCGGTTTGTGTTGTTGTTTTTTGCAGGCGGGCTTTGATTTTGGCTTATCACAAAGACAAAATTATGATAGAAAAAAAATTTGTATGAAGGGCCACGCGGGCCATACGGGCCACTACATGGGCATGTTTGATGTAGATGAATAAATAAAATTCTTTCTAAAAAAGAAAAATTGCCGTTATTTTTTTGAATAACGATAAGTATATTGTTCGAAGTAGAGAGATCTCTCAATGTTTCTAATGACTTCATGTATTTTGTCAAAAACTGCCCTTAAGGTAAGCATTTTCATCTGTGGATAAGGAAGTCTAGGATATCTCTGAGATGTATGGTACATCTAAAATTCTCTTCTACGAACAGTGAGAGGCTAATGGGTCTGAAGTCTTTATTACATTTACTATTTCTCTTCTCGACCTTCGGAATAAAGATTACCTTGACTCTGCTCCAGCCTCTTGGAGTATATTTCGAGGTTTAACAGCTTGTGAAGACGGAAATAAGTAAAGAAGCAGTTTGTGAAGACGGAAATAAGCAGAAGTACTACAAGTTCTTGCAGTTTTTGTAGCATAACACGGTGAGACAAAAAAAAATTCCCGGGAAGTGATACTATTTTTCTGATAGGTATTGTTGAGTACAACAAGAATCTGTATTTGAAATTTGCCGGTCACATCAGAATTTTGAGTTACGGGTAAAAAACCGGTTTTTCGTACCTCTATGCACTTATAAGCCAGTAACTTACTTGTTTATTAACTGATTTTCAGTTTCTCAACGGATTTGGAAAGAAGAAACTAGTACCTTTGAAATGGTATATATATTGTTATGGTTGGCTTAAAAGCTCTTTGTGTATTTCTCCACCAAACACATTATTTCCCCACTTTTTTCGACATTTTTCAACTTTATCGATATTTTTACGCATTATTTTATAAAGGAACCGTAATTTTTTTCAATTTATTCAAAAAGCATATTTATTTGTGATGAAAACGCAACTTTGTTTTAAAAAATCCGTTAAAAATTGACTGAGTTATTCAACTATTTATCAAACCTACATTTTTGCAAAAATAAAACTTTTAGCTGTTTCAGTCAAAAATGTTTGCTTGACCGTCTTCTTTTTAATTCAGCATCATCGGTTTCTCTCTGAAGTGACCAGCAATATTCTGAAAGCATTTTTATTTTATTTTTTCCTTCAAATCGTTTTTCCATTGTAATCATCTCTTGGTGAAAATGTTCACCTTGTTCATCGCTGAACTGACCCAGATTGTCTGGGAAGAAATCTAAGTGGGAATGCAGGAAATGAATTTTTATGGACATATTGCAGCCCATTTCACCATACGCACTTAAAAACTCATTGACAACTGTGACATAGTCATCGCTTCTGTGATTTCCAAGGAAATTATCGCATAGCGCAACAAAACTATTCCATGCACGTTTTTCGACTGAATTTAACTTGTTAATAAAATTTTCATCTCTCATAATTTTACGAATTTGAGGTCCAATGAAAATACCTAAAATTGATCGAAAAAGATAAAAACGTTAAAAAAAAGTACTAGAATTCGAAACAAATACTTTAATACCTCCTTTTATTTTGGCTTCACTTAATTTTGGGAACACTTCTTTAAGATAGCAAAAAGCGGCGCTGTTTACATCAAGTTTTTTAACGAATTGCTTCATATATCCCAGCTTCAGATGCAGTGGTGGCAGAATAATATCCTCAGATGAAACTAATGGGACGTTTAAAATATTTCTCCTGCCTATTTGATGCGCCTCACGAGATGGCCATACTTTACGGTCATACCGATTCGGTGCACGACTATCCCATTCGCAAAGATAACATGGATGCTTTGTGTAACCCGCTTGCATACCAAATAAAATTGTTAAAACTTTTAAATCAGCGATGACTTTCCATTTATGAGTGGTATAGTTGACGAATCCAAGTATTTTTTTCATAACTTCGTAAGTTTCTTTCGTGCTTGTCGCATATGCGATTGGAACTGATGGCAACTGATTTTGGTTATGTAATAAAACAGCTTTCAAGCCTAGGTATAACAATACAGATTTAAAAAAATTAAATAAAAACTATTTTTATATAAGAAAACATACTTTTACATGAACCATCAATGAAAAGTCGCCATTCGTCTGCCTTATAGTTGTGATTCAGTGCCGAAAATAGTTTGGGTACATCAACGCAATACACAAGATTACTGTCATTGTGATCAGTCTTAAAACTTTCTTCAAGGAACAAAGTACGGTCACTCCTTCTACAAGATGTTACACGAAAATCGTTTTCCACCAAATTCCACTGCTTTACTCGTGAACCGAGTATTTCAGATTGTCGTTTTGACAAATTCAAATCGCGAATGAGATCGGCGAAATCTGCGTTCGAAATGAAATGCCGTTCCGTTGTAGTGGATTTGGATGGAAGGTACTCTGCTTCTTCCAAATCTTTTCCAGTTTCAACAGCAGATGTGCTAGTTGTCGGAACTTCATCATTTGCATATATAGGTTTTGTAATAGTTACAACATTTGCATATTGTACACTTTTGCGCGTTTTAAAAGTGTAGCCTGAAGTATTGGTTTGACAAAAGTAACAATCATCTGGTTTATGAAAAAGCTGATGATGCCAAGTCATAGGCGTAGAAAAGGGCAAAGTAACTGACGGTACAACTTTGCATTTTCTTAATGTTGCACAGCAACTTTCACAAACAAATTCTGGTTCATACCAGCGACTGGATTTGTAAGAGCGATTGAAGATTTTGTTATACACTTCCACCACTCCAATATTGTTTTTAAAATCACGCCTATGACCGATATCCGTAAATAAACCACAAATATAGCAAAATTTATCACGTCTGTCGCACATTTTTATTTCAATTGCACTCGATTTTTATCAAATTGTTAACTTTTTTATGTAAATATACAGTGATAAAGAAGTGATAAACAAAACAAATTAAAAAACAAACAATACTTTTACATGAGTTAAGCTCTCATTGCGAATTGTTGTTGTAATTCTAATTTGAGTACAGCTTCACTAAACAGAAAGCGAAAAAAAAAAACAAAAGTAATATGCAAAAATGTAGGTTTGATAAATAGTTGAATAACTCAGTCAATTTTTAACGGATTTTTTAAAACAAAGTTGCGTTTTCATCACAAATAAATATGCTTTTTGAATAAATTGAAAAAAATTACGGTTCCTTTATAAAATAATGCGTAAAAATATCGATAAAGTTGAAAAATGTCGAAAAAAGTGGGGAAATAATGTGTTTGGTGGAGAAATACACAAAGAGCTTTTAAGCCAACCATAACAATATATATACCATTTCAAAGGTACTAGTTTCTTCTTTCCAAATCCGTTGAGAAACTGAAAATCAGTTAATAAACAAGTAAGTTACTGGCTTATAAGTGCATAGAGGTACGAAAAACCGGTTTTTTACCCGTAACTCAAAATTCTGATGTGACTGGCAAATTTGAAATACAAATTTTTCTTGTACTCAATAATACCTATCAGAAAAATAATATCACTTCCCAGGAATTTCTACTTCATTCTTTTTTGTCTCACTGTGTAATTGATAGTATGCCATCCAGGCCTGGAGATTTATAAGGTGAAAGGCTATTATAGCTCATATAATATTTCCTTTGTGATAATAGAGCCGATAAGTCTCATAAGATTACTTACCCGAGTAATCATTTTCTTCGTTCCCGAGGATTCATTTTCGTTTCGTTTACGTACTATCTCTCCTTTGACATCATTGTGCTGTCCTGTTCATTTCATAAAAAGTTAATTATCATGACAAAACATCAAATTCCATTGACGGTTATTACGATTCTGGAACCATATTCGAAGAAATATTGCCCACTTATTCCTTCAGCCCAAATCCGTACCCATGAGTCAGAGGTTGTGGATGAAATGCTTGTTCTTCTGACACAGTGGTACGTTGAGGATGAAACAGTCCTTCTTGATCCCCATGTGGATTTTCGGACATCCAAATTTAAGGGGGAAGGAAAGCAGGTGCGAGCAGTTTTATATATTCTCAGCAATAATTTTCACAATTTTCATCATTTCTAAGCAACGGCTATTCTCTACGTATCCATAAGAATCCTCTATAATTACTATTGACAGGTATTAAAGCTTTATTGCTTCATTCTTGTAAAGAATAAAATCTGAAAAGCATTTTTGGGACACACCTATTACTTCATGCCAGAGAAGAAATTAAATTCAATTTTGAAAACATTAATTTATGGATTCAGGCAAATAATGATTCATACTTTTCTGTGGTGTTAAAACTAGGACATTATTCGTCTTTGCAATTTTAGTGGAATTTTGCTTCATCTATTTCTTCGGAATCGTTACAAAGACGGTTTTATCAAGTGTTGATTTAAACTTCAATTTTTTTCAGACGCATATCTTCTTAATCGGTTTTTTTTAAAGTGCCAGTTCAATTTAGCTTCTTCTGCAGAGTTTCTCTATGATTGATGATGATTTCCTCTTTTTCTCCAAGGTCATATTTTGAACTCTCTGCCATCATGTCTTACCTACTGAAGTGTTTGAAAAAATGCGAGAGAGAGAGAGAAAAAGAAAATATAACAATAATAATTCTTTTGCCAGGATGTGAAAAAATTAAAAAAGTCAGTATGAAGGAGTACCTATAACGGTACTTTTATGCTTATATCATGCCTTCATCTGACGTTGCGGTAATTGCTGCTGTCTCATATGAGCATAAACACATACAAACACACACACACACACACACACATATTCACCCATTCTGGCCGCATTAAAGTCGCCTGACTCAAGGGTAAAGCTATAAATTTTAATCCTTGCCAAGAATTTAAACTTTCCGGGTCAGTTTTTATGATGATTGATACGTTTTGTTTAAAGAAAATGTGTTACTTTTATGAGCTCTCTCCTCTGCTCATATTCATGTTTGTAAGAATGTCCCTAGCATTCTTAGTGAACTAAATAGGGTCAATATGTGTGTTGGTTGGTATGTTTTGACCGCAACATCAGGCAAAGCAAAACACATCAACTCTTAATTAATATTTGTGGATTTTATTGAAGCTTAGATCTTCTTCTAAGCTTAGATGCTTAGATATCTTCTTAATTCATGCCAGCCAAGTATTATTTACAGGCAACTCTAAAAGATAGAATGTCCTTCCTGCTTGAAAGTTTATCCTGCTCTATACATGTTTTATGAGCATTTAATGAACCTCACCCGGTGATGTGGTGATTTTGTGGTTAAATTTTGTGGTTAGCAAAGTGTTAAACAGCATTATTACGAATGATTATCACAGGGTTGAAGAAATTCACAAAATTTGAGAAATGTGAAAATATTGCTCAATGCTGTGGTTTTTAAAGCAAATAAAATGTTTGATTTTTATTAGGATAGGCATTTTCCGCCTTACATACAAAATTACCTACTTTCAAAGACTTAAAGGATTAAATGTTAGATATTTTGTGGTTGAACTTGAGGGCATTTTAGTTTTAATACTAATCGTAAACTTTAGTAGCTCGTTAAATGTAAACAAGTTTTTAAAAAAGCGTAAATATGTAGAAAAGGGTTTTTACAAGAGCTCTTGCAACATAATGTGGAGCATTGTGGGTTAATATTTAAAACTTATATTTTACAACATGCTTTGCTTGAACTATTAAAAAAAAAAAATAAAAAGAACATTATATATCAAAGAAAGAGCAAGCATCTTTTATATCTTTTATTATTTGATAGGAACCTTATATTCAAAAATCGGATTAAAAATTTCTACTGGCAAAGCATGGGGAGGGTAAACATATGCCTACTACTTTTAAAATCAACGTTGTCCCTGCGTATATATCAAATTAAATTTTATGTTAATCAGTAATTTAAAGTTGTTTTAATGTCTCTAACTTAATGCCTTAAAAAAAATAACACATGTATACACGGTTTTGGACCAGAGAAGACGGAAGTGATAATGCATGTCTTTTTTGACACTTTTGTGATAAAGGGCAAAGATAACCCAAAAAACGGTTTAAAATGTTCCACAAAAATATTTGTCATAAAATTCTACTATACGTGTCCTCAATACACCAAAGCTGAAAACTGAACTTAAACTTCAGAAATAAGTCAAAAATTAAAAATATGTTTAAAGTTTCAATTCGTACTTATTTAGAATTGGTCTTAAAATGTCGCACAAAACAGGGTTTTAGGGGGTTAGTTTGTGTCTATAAGTAAAAAGATGAGTAGATGATTCTTCTTTTCGTAGAATTTTATGACAAATATTTTTGTGGAACATTTATATTGCGCTAGGTATAGGTGCAACGGTAAAAGTTCAGTGGGGCTAAGTCTGGCTGAACATAAGACGGAAGCAGTACTCATAAGTAGCCGGAAAAAGGTAGAAACCGCCAGAATCAGCATTTGTGGAGCGGTGATAGAATCGAAGCCATACATCAAGTACTTCGGTGTGATGCCGACTATCATTCAAACAACACCTCCAGTATGCTCACAAAAAAGCAACCGAAGCAGGAGTGGCACTCTCGAGAATAATGCTTAACACAAGGAGCCCCAAACAAGTGCGAAGAAGATTACTACTCAATGCAGTCAAGTCCATTATGATGTATGGCTTAGCTGTTTGGGCGACAGCAATGAAGTCGAAGTCCTATCCACGTGGTGTTGAGTCGGTTTACAGACTTGATGCACTCATGGTTTTTTGTGCCTCGAGCACGGTTTCCGAAGACGCAGCAATAGTCCTGGCAAGCTCAATTCCCAACGGCCTTCTCGTAGACGAAACGGTGTTTACCACCAGTAAAGCTAGTGCGGCTAGTCTAACCGCTCGTAAGCAACTTGCTAGAGAAAAAAGCATGCTCAAGTGGCAAGACCGCTAGGATAGATCAGTGAAGGGTCGATGCAAAAGCTTATTCCAAACCTGTCCAATTAGTCTGGTAGAAGTCACGGCTCTGTGAACTTCTACATCACTTCAGAGAAGTGGCGTTCCTAGGCTTAGTGACACCCGGGGCGGATACTCATGGTGTCACCCCTATAAAAAATTTCTAAACGCAAAAAGAAACCAATTCGATGAGATTAAGTGTTTTTATTACTATCTTTATCTTCTCCAAAAAAAAAAAACAACATATGACAAACAATAAGAATTTGTAAAAACCAGAACAAAAATATAACATTTTCAGGTGTCTACATTAGCGCTGGTCAAATTTTTTATCGATGAAGCGTATAGCAGAAACGTAATCTATGATGAATTCTGAGAAAACTTCCCCAAGAAACCATAGGTCTAAAATCAATCCCAATATCGCGCATATTGAGGTCAAAATTTGTGTATGGATTTCATAGTTTTATATAAAAATACTGTAGAATAGTCTAAAAATGGCAGCGTATATCTCAAAATCTCAATTTATTTGAAAAATATTTTGGCTTTTAAACCAAATTTTGCCAGCCTGATATTTAAAAATTGCCAAAAATGTAAAAATCATCGTTGAAACGTTTTGATAATTTTTAATTTAACTTTTGAATTCTTCATTTTTACTATTTTATTACATTCTTCACATTTTAGTATTTAAAAAGTAAACAAAACTGGAAGTAATAACCTCAGCTATACGATACTGGGATTGATTTTAGACCTATGGTTTCTTGGGGAAATTTTCTAAGAATTCATCATAGATTACATTTCTACTATATGCATTTTTGGTTTTTTCTCATCCGAACAAATTGACCCGCCCTAGTCTACATATTTAGATATGTAGGCATAAGGTAAAAAAGAAAACTTACACAAAAAAATTACACAAATTAAACAAAAATATTACATTTTCAGGTACATATTTGTATACATCGAAATCTATATTACTTGCAAGCTCGTTTTCAATGGATAAAATAGCAAGATCGGAAAGCCTTGCCTGTCCCATGGAAGACCTTAAATAAGTCTTAATTAATTTTAGCTTGGAAAAACTCCTTTCGCATGAAGCTACTGATACACAAATTGTTAGAAATAATTTGAATGCGACAAAATGGGACACATATTTTTTAACGTAATGTAAAGGGTCCGCCATCTAACGTTTTTTTTCAACTAGTGCTTATTTCGTGGATGGTAACACTTAGCACATGTCTGATTTGACAGATAATTAGTTTAATCCTTCCGCTGAACGAATATGGTTGTGTATACGCTTGAACAACGCTGGGAAATATTGCGACATTACTACTTTGAAAATCCGATGCCGATTTTGCCAAAAAAATCCATGAATAAAACACAAGTTATTTGGCGAACCCTTTATTTGTACCTTTTTCTTTCTGTTTGAGAAATTAAAAAAAATATCGAAATGGTGTCACCCCTAAAATGGTGGTACCCGGGGTGGACCGACTTCCAAGATAGAAGACGAACACTAGTCAGATTTCAGCTAAGTGCTATTCCCATGCCCGTGAAGTGATGCTGTACGGCGGTTCCACGGGGTGTAATTTTAGATAAAGTTTCACTGCGGAGGCGACTTCTGAAGGTCTCTCCTTTGCGAATAAAATAAAAAAAAAACACCCATCCTACTTGCTATAATACCTACCTTCACCATTAATAATGGTGTAATAATTGCTACCTTCACCATTCTTCGAAGCTCATTTGGAGTACTTTTGAAGTTAACTCTCGCATGATAGCTTCGCTGTCTTCTAACTTACTGAACTTCGAAAAAGTAATTCGCTTAAACTTATGTGTAGCAAATTGTCTCACGCATGTGAGAGCGGATTCTCATAATTCGCTTCTCTCGTTATCTCTTCTCATTCACTATTTATAAAAAATGATAAATCACCAATAGTACCAAAATACTTGTTCTTATTTAAACAACCAATATGACTGAAAATGTATAGATACTTTCAAGGCAGGTTTGCCAACATAAAAAAAAAAAATAAATAGCTGGCCATTTCAGCCCTTGAAAGGACTTTGACCTAGCTTCTTATGATCAATTGTGTTGTGCGTGTTATTAAATTTGTACACAATTGACCGACAACCGGACCTACATGTTTAACGCCGACTCCGAACGGCGATGAATAGAATGTTCTTGTTCTCAAGAAGCTTTACATGGCATTTTGATTATTCTCTGAGGTTTGCCATTGTCTGCAGAGAGGTGGCGGCCGTACAGAAAAATTATTTTAATTCAAATAATTTTCTGTCGCTGCTGGGGTTCGAACCTGGGTCTCCGAGTTCGTTGACATAGAGGCCACGCACTTTAACCAACTACGCCACGGACGCCACGCTTGCCAACATAACATAAAAAAATTGTGCCAATCGGACCAAGACAGTCCATGAAATTTCAAAATTCTCGTTACTTTTTGAACACATCTCGTATGCTTATCCATACCAGAGTGTCTCTGGGATAAATTCTTGGACTGATTTTTAATCGGGATCGAATTTTGACTCAGGCCAATTCATTCTTTTGGGTACACCAACTGCATTCGTCATTCATATTCTTTCAAAAAATACCCGAGCTCTTTGGAGATTAAGAGAAAGAGGAAAAATATGAATGACATACTGCTTAATGACTTAAAAAAAAAAATCTCTGAGTGGGGGCTTACTAATAGAGTGTTGGTTTATACTAGTAAGACCAAATGAATTGCCCCTAACCTCCCCTCAATATAAACGGTGTAGATCTTGCCCAGTCAAATGCTCTTGACGTTCTGGACATATCAATCAAATCTGATCTTCGTTGGAATGATCACATTTTCGATGTGTCGAAAGAAGCGGCTAAGTGTCTAGATTTTTAAAACGGTGTAAGAAATACCTTACTTCATTCCAACTGATCTACGCTTGATCTATACTTCGTATACTAGGCCGAAAATGAAGTACAGTTCGCACATATGGACGAATCATGATCTTATTTGGAGCTTCTGGGCCGAATTCAACGTGCGATATATCGGTTTGATAGGGGATGAAAACATTTCATTTTCTCTCAATTCTCTTGGGCATCAACGCAATGTTGGTTCTCTAAGCCTTTTGTACGGGTCCTATGGGTCCTTGGGAAGTATCGAGGGAGATACAAGACCTGACGCCATCAGATCGTGTGTTTACCAGATCCACTCTGGTAGCTCACCAAGCCCATCCCTATACCATTGCCTTGATGTTCTATGGAACCTCACATAACAGAGATAATTCGTTGATATATTTGTGGTCAAAAAAAGCATTTCTTTGCTTTAAACTAAATGCATCTCATAACTCCAAAGTTTAGATAATTTATA
>OX030948.1:39163727-39178727 GCA_943735915.1 Pherbina coryleti
GGCCAAATTCTTGACTTAATCAAATATACCGCATCCTTTCCTAGTTTGCAAAGCTGTGTCTTAATTTTTGGTCTCTTAATTAATATCCTAATTCATGTCATAATCTTTTCCAGTTTCATATTCCGGTTTCATTGCGTTATTTTGTTGTTTGTGAGCAGTGTTGATTGCCACGAAAAAACTATTGAAATCACAACTAACTATATTGTTGTTGTTGTTGTTGTTGTTGTTGATGTTAATGGTAATGTTAATGTTGATGTCGATGTTGATATTGATGTGATGTTGATGTTGATGTTGATGTTGATGTTGATGTTGATGTTGATGTTGATGTTGATGTTGATGTTGATGTTGATGTTGATGTTGATGTTGATGTTGATGTTGATGTTGATGTTGATGTTGATGTTGATGTTGATGTTGATGTTGATGTTGATGTTGATGTTGATGTTGATGTGATGTTGATGTTGATGTTGATGTGATGTTGATGTTGATGTTGATGTTGATGTGTGATGTTGATGTTGATGTTAATGTTGATGTTGATGTTGATGTTGATGTTGATGTTGATTTTAATGTTGATAATGATGTTGATGTTGATGCTGTTTTTGTTGTTGGTATTTGTATTGGTGTTGATGTTGGTGTCGGTGTTGGTGATGGTGTTGGTGTTGGTGTTGGTGTTGGTGTTGGTGTAGTGTTGGTGTTGGTGTTGGTTGTGTGGTGTTGATGTTGGTGTTGGTGTTGGTGTTGGTGTTCGTGTTGGTGTTGGTGTTGGTGTTGATGTTGATGTTGATGTTGATGTTGATGTTGATGCTGTTGTTGCTGTTGTTGCTGTTGTTATTGGTGTTGGGGTTGATGTCGGTGTTGGTGTTGGTGTTGGTGTTGGTGTGGTGTTGGTGTTGATGTGATGTTGATGTTGATGTTGATGTTGATGTTGATGCTGATGTTTGATGTTGATGTTGATGTTGATGTTGATGTTGATGTTGATGTTGATGCAGTTGTTGCTGTTGTTGCTGTTGTTGCTGTTGTTATTGGTGTTGGTGTTGATGTCGGTGTTGGTGTTGGTGTTGGTGTTGGTGTTGGTGTTGGTGTTGATGTTGATGTTGATGTTGATGTTGATGTTGATGTTGATGCTGTTGTTGCTGTTGTTGCTGTTGTTATTGGTGTTGGGGTTGATGTCGGTGTTGGTGTTGGTGTTGGTGTTGGTGTTGGTGTTGGTGTTGGTGTTGGTGTTGGTGTTGTCGGTGTTGTTGCTTTTGCTTTTGATTTTTTTTATAAGCTTCTCCATTGGTTGTGCAATTAATCCAGCAAAAGTGATGCATATGCATCACATTAGGTGGTTTTCTGAGGGGTCTTATAACGCCGTAAATTTTTTTTATTTTTATCGTGTGCCCGAAGACCTCACCTTCATTTTCGTTCCTTAAAATTTACCGTTAAAGCAGTAGTCACAGAGTTAAAATTCTTTGCAACGTTTTTTTAATGGTTGTAGAATTTTTACTGCATTATGTGGTTGCAACCCTGTAATCATGCTGATAAGAACCTTAGTACGTCTCCTGACTGAGTAAAAATTCCATGCAACGATATTACATTTTTGTTACATAAGCCGCTAGTTTCACGTGCTGACGACGTTTTCTTTAATTTTTATCGTAAAGCCAAGTATAAATCCTTCATTTATCTTTCAAAACATTTATCGTAGCATATATACTCACTTAGTAAGAATTCAATGCAACGCCGTTGCATGAATCTTGCATTATCAATTTTTGAGCGGCTCTCTTTGCGTTCCCATGGAGTCAGAAGTTTTTTGTCTAATTTTGTTGTGAGGGCTTAGAGTAGGCCTTTATTTTTTAATCCTAGCACTAATATTCAGCGAGCAATAGTTCAGCAAATTTTTATTCGCGTTGCCTAAGCAGCTTTCGCCGCGTCCCGATGACGTTTTGATTTTTTTTTTTTTTTTTTTATAATGAAGTAAAAGAATTAATCTTTACGGTTGTACCATTGTTTTAATCATAGCGCCTAGACTCAGCGAGTAATAATTCAATGCAACGCCGATGAATTTGGAAAAATGCCTTATTAAACTTTTTTGGATAGCGTCCGGTAGAACGTTACTTCGTCACGTAAAAAAATGTTTCACGTAAAATTTTACTGTAAATTACCAAACAAACGAAAGCTCTACATATTTTATATATCTAACTATAAATAGAAAGAAGAGAGCAAATTTAGATTTGGGCGAATCAAGATATTATTTGGTACTTCTGGACCATTGGTGGGCATTCTTACACAGCCGCAATCTTGACGTTTATGAATATTTGTGCATTCAAAAGCTTTCCAATGTTAAAGCAGTGTGTAAAAGGGGGCAACTCCTGGGCGTCGGTTTCATATAAAAAAAACCTTATATAAGCCCTTTAGGCTTATAAATTTAATTTTTATCATCTTGCGATCCCGTAGTATCTGACGACTTGGAGCAAATGTCCCAAATATCTTCTAACTATTGGAATTTTATATTGTTGTATATATCTTACGTCACCCTATAAAGAATATTTTATCTTACATATCAAATTCTGTCATCCTTTTCTTATTTTAAGTCGGAAAAAAGATTTTCTTTGTTTTGAGATTAATGCTCATAACTCCAAAGCTTAGATAATTTATAAATATTTATGTTTGCATGCAACATTTTTGAAAAAAAGCCATGCTTAAAAAAATGAAACTAAAAAAATCTCATGAATCAAAAGATAATCATCTGTAATTTCAACACTCTTACTGACGAGATTTTTCCAAATCTGCACGCTTATTTTGTTGCACGAAATATGAAAAACTTATCCCTATAAATTTTTGATACAATTTTTGTAAAACGTTGCCATAGCAAGTAAGAGTTACACATTGAACGACAAGCAGAGCTGCTGCATAGAAATATCATTGGAATTGCATTTATGGCAAAAAAGATATACATTTGCATGTGTAGGTGAGTGTGTGTGTGTGTGTGTGCGAAGAACTGTGCACACATATTTATACAAATATCGAAACTTTTATGTCAAAGTGTCATTGCAACCAAGAGTAGGAAAACAGCAAGAGTCAGTTCTGAAAAACTAAAAAAAAAATAAATAATAATGTGACATATGTTCATTTTATGCGTATGTGTGAGTATGTATGTGAGTATGGCTAAAGGGTGTACTAGGATTGGTGTATGTGTTTGCGTGCAAAACCCACTACTCGGTGGTGTGCATGCAGCAAAACAGTTTTTGATTTATCAGAACATTAATCAAAATGAGTTTCATTCGGATAGAAGAATAAAAAAGATTTATTAACGAAATAAAGTTGTAAATCAATAGATTGTGCCAACACAAGGAATTCCACAATGAGATCAATAGAAAGAAATACGTAGAAAATAATATGCATAACGCAAAGCAGACGGAATATATGACAAATGTGAGTCATATACCACGTAATGATTGAGAGGGTGAAGAAGGCGTTGAATGATGTGTGAACGAAATGATGTTGAAGAATGATCTAGCCACACGTTTGTGGTCAAAATATTCGCAGATGATGCACTGAACATCATTAGAAAAAATATCGACAAAGTGGGTGAAAATTTCGGAGTGTAAAGGCGATGTGAATGGAAGAAGTTTCATGGGTTTCCTTAGTTCCAAAAGGAATGTGAATGAATTTTGGAATTGATTTTACCCATTTGCTCCGAAACGGAAGTGCATGGAAAAATGTAAAAAAAAAAAATATAAAATACTAGAAATAGAATTTAAGGAAATTCACATTTCTACAGTAAATAGTCTGCCTCTTTCAAATGCTGCACTTAGTGTTGTGGCTACACTAAGGGAAAAAATATTAAATTTATCCAAAAACTTTTTTAATTTATCCAAAAAGTGAGTAATTTTTGCACCAATAACGCATTTACTTAAATCAACTACGTAAATATTTTAAATTTATTTAAATACTTTTTTAATTAAATAAAATATTAAAATATTTAAACAGAATTAATAAAAAATATATTAAAATTACGCACGAATATATTTAAATATCTTTCAAATATTTACTATTTGAAAATAAAACTATCGCATTCAAGGAAAATTTATATAAAAATATTGAAATTTAAAAACAATTTATTTGAATATTTCCCACGAGCTGCGTCCATCAAATGCCATTTGGTGGTATATTTTATTTTCTGTTTTCCTTTTTTCGTTCTCTAATTTATACTATTTTTGATAGTTGTTGCAATGTTAGGGCACCAAATGTAAAAAATAGTATAAACTATAAAAAGAAAAAGTAAGATAGAGAATAAGAAGCAAATTATGCAGGTAAATGACAACCGGCTCAAGATGTTCCTGACAAAATACCGAGTTGTCACTCCACCCTACATGATTTCATCATGCATCGCACTCACAAATCATGTTTGCCAAACATCCAGGCTATATTACCCTTGCAACATTAACTAAATGAGAACTATAAGAAACCTGCAACT
The DNA here is from genome assembly GCA_943735915.1 of Pherbina coryleti. Taxonomy (NCBI): domain Eukaryota; kingdom Metazoa; phylum Arthropoda; class Insecta; order Diptera; family Sciomyzidae; genus Pherbina; species Pherbina coryleti. The sequence goes on from OX030948.1 coordinate 39,168,184, forward strand.
GCAAGAAATAAACTGCGATGCTGTTGCTGCTTGCTTGTATGGAATATGTGTGTACGTGTGCAGTATAAATAAAATTCAAATACGGGAAAAAAACGAGTTGTAAGGAAAACATTTGATTTATCCACGTAAATATTTAAATAAAATTTATACTCAGGAGTGGATAATGCTAATATGCATTATTTCCCTTAGTGTAAAAAGAGGGTAGAAAAGGATAAATTTTTGAAAAAAGAAGAAAAATTTCAAATAAACACAATAAACACATTTTATAAAATTATTTTCTATATTTGATACTTCTTGTGCTTATCTGGAGATGGGTGGATCTAGATGATAAATTACACCTTATTTATGCATCGATCCTTTAAGAAAGTACTGTTCTGTACTAAAGATAATGAAGAAAGTTAAATATGTTATGTGATTATAGCATTTCAAAATATGTGTATGCATTCTCATACCCATGGCTGTAGTTTAAATCTCTCTCCCTTTCAAGTTTTACAGACAATTGTAAAGATGAGGTTTTCCGTCACATGATAAAAATAAAAAAAAAATGGCGTCTAAAGGCCTCTCAGGAAATCCCTTAAAGGAATCTGAATGCTACAAATAGCAAAAGTGCAAAAAAATGCAAAAAAAAAAAGAAAAAAAATTGAAACTAAAATAAGGACAAGTATTAGGACAAGGATTTGTTTAAGAATTTAGGATTAAGAAGGATTAAGGAGGATTAAAGACTAAGGAGCAAGGATTTGGACAAAGATTAGGACCAGGAATAAGATAGGGAATAGGACAAAAATTTTAACAAAGATTAGAGCATAGAATTGGGCAAGCATTAGGAAAAGAATTGAAAAGATGACCTCGGCAAGGACTAAGACAAGGGTAAGGTCAAAGATTGAAACATACCTAAGACAATATAAGGGGCAAGATTTTGAAAAGTGTAAGGACAAGAAATGGGACAAGGAAAAGAACAAGGATTTGAATACACTAACAACAAAACTTAGGACAAAGATTAAGAAAAGAAGCGAGGCAAGGATCAGGAAATTATTTGAACAAGGATAAGGTCAGGAATGTTGACATGGATAAAAGCAAGAGTTTGGACATGAAGAAATACAATTATTAGAAATATTAAAAGAATAAGAACTATCCTTAAAGACAAGTTTCCGAACAAGTGAAAGGATATGGACAAGAATAAGGACAAGGATAAATATATACTGTCACGTGACTATCTAAGGAGGTGCCCACCATGCAGACAACTTATTTTTTTTAATTTTTCAATTAAAAAAAAACAAGAGATAAATCGATTTCGATTGAATTTCGACAACATCTAATATAAGCTAATTTTAATTCTCAAAATGATGAGCCCGTGCCGCAAACCTTGAGATTTCTTCAAGGCAAGGACACTTTAAACTTAATAAATAGCGCGAATGACGTGAATGATTTCCTAAAGAAAATTTTTGATGTAAGCTTAGAATCCTGGCCTCAATCTTGTTGATATTTTTGAAATTATTTGGTTAACTAACACATTCACAGCACCAAAAACATTTCAGTTCTTGCAATACTATGAGAAAAATTTCTTAGCTACTTAAGAAAAAACTTGCATGTGTGTATGCGTCAATACCGAATAATAACTGCCTGTGAGGCCACCATAAACGATTAAAATTTTATTTATATTTGCTCATACTTCTGCTTGTTTAAGGATTTTATTTTTGTCCTTATCCATATTTTTATCCTTATCCATCCTTATCCTTATCCTTATCCTTATCCTTATCCTTATCCTTATCCTTATCCTGATCCTGATCCTTGTCCTTGTCCTTACTCTTATCCTTATCATTATCCTTATCCTTATCCTTATCCTTATCCTTATCCTTATCCTTATCCTTATCCTTATCCTTATCCTTATCCTTATCCTTATCCTTATCCTTATCCTTATCCTTATCCTTATCCTTATCATTATCATTATCCTTATCCTTATCCTTATCCTTATCCTTATCCTTATCATTATCATTATCCTTATCCTTATCCTTATCCTTTTCCTTATCCTGATCCTTATCCTTATCCTTATCCTTATCCTTATCCTTATCCTTATCCTTATCCTTATCCTTATCCTTATCCTTATCCTTATCCTTATCCTTATCCTTATCCTTATCCTTATCCTTATCCTTATCCTTATCCTTATCCTTATCCTTATCCTTATCCTTATCCTTATCCTTATCCTTATCCTTATCCTTATCCTTATCCTTATCCTTATCCTTATACTTATCCTTATACTTATCCCAGGCCCGTAGCCAGGATTTTCCTAAGGGGGGGGGTTTGGATAAAAAAAAAATATCGATAGTTTTTGATATCGATAAATGAAAAGGTATTTTTTAAATAATCACCAGAAAGATGGGAAAAATCAGTGGCTAGAAATGGACAATACTTTGAAAAATGCGTTTGTAACAAATTTAATAAAGCGACAAACTTGAAAAAAAAACACTTTAAAACTTTTTTGTACACCAAATAAAGGGACCGCCAAATAACTTTTTTTTTTTTTGAAAATGCCAAAAAAAAAAACTACTGAATATTTTCTCAAATTTCTTTTTTTATTTGAATGGACAATCCTTCCGGTTAATAATGGAAAATAAGTTCGTTCAAATGGCTGCCTCAACTGGCCATGCAGTAGCCTGCACGATCGGTCCAATTTTTAAGCACATTATCGATTTATGTGCAGCTGTATTTCACCAATGGCTTCACGAATATTGTCCTTTAAAGCATCAATTGTCTCTGGCTTGTCGGCGTAACACTTATCTTTGAGGCACCCCACAAATAATAGCCCAACGGTGTCAAATCGCAGCTCCGAGGTGGCCAAACGACATCAGCTCTGCGGCTGATAATGCGATCTTCAAAAACAGGGCGCAAAACATCGAGTGTAGCTTCGGCTGTGTGGCACGTAGCGCCGTCCTGTTGAAACCAAATGTTGCCAATATCCTCCTCTTCAATTTTTGTGAACAAAAATTCGTTCAACATGGCCCGATAACGATGGCCATTGGCTGTAACGGCCACTCCTTGCTCATTTTCGAAGAAAAATGGCCCAATTATGCCTCTGGACCAAAATCCGCACCAAACAGTGACTCGTTTTGGGTGCATCGGCTTTTCAATGTATGCGTGCGGGTTTTCTGTGCCCCAAATGCGACAATTTTGCTTGTTTACATACCCGCCAAGATCAAATTGAGCTTCATCTGAAAAGATGATTTTTTTGGCAAAATCGGCATCTTCTGTAAGTCGATTTTTTTTTTATTTCCCAGCGTTGTTCAAGCGTATACACAACCATATTCGTTCAGCGGAAGGATAAAACTAACTATCTGTCAAATCAGACATGTGCTAAGTGTTACCATTCACGAAATAAGCACTAGTTGAAAAAAAAAACGTTAGATGGCGGACCCTTTACATAAAATAATTTACTTTATTTTTTTTTATTTTTTATATATATATATGAAGTCTTCTTATTTTTTTTTTTTTTTTTTTTGTTAATTCTAATAAGACAGACACTGTGACACTGCATTCCCTATGTAAGTTTAAGGATGCACAGCCATTTAACATAAAAAACGTGTGTTCTATAATTTCAAAACTGTCGTTTGTTGACCTCAATGTGTTTCGGCTGTATATATTGCTTATTGTTGCACTGTCATTTTGGAATACAGAAAGACACTAAAAAAATATTTTTTCAAAACAAACTTCTAAAATGACGATAATTAAGCATCTTATATTATTATTTTAATAATTTACTTGCAAACTTATTTCGGTTTAAAATTCTATGTAAAAATAACCACGACATTTTCTTGTATTTCCTGACTTTTGTAAAGGCCACAATGAAAAGGTTAGAAAATTTTATTTAAAAGGTTTTTAGTATCATTCGCTAAAATTACCAAGAGGTTGTTATCCTGCGCCTCCAAAACCAGTGCTAAAAAATACGCAAAACTTGCAATAAGCTGTATGTTCCAATTTGGAGTAAACCAACCAATGCCAAGGGTTCAACCAAGAATGCTTAAATCGGAGTTTGCGAGAACCGCTGGCAGGAAAATTAAAATTTGGTGGAGGCACATAAATGCTTTGAAAACTTTTAAGGCGGTTCGAATCGGAAATATTGCTCATCAACTTGGAAATATCGTTTTTTGGACATTGATATACTCTCGAAGTCGAAGGCAGTTCCGATGAATCAAATTATATTTCTAGAACAATTTCTACAATCATACACATAAACTTAGAGTTATAAACATTAAAAGTAAAATATTAATACCGCAACTTGTACTACCGCTTTCCACATAGCTGTCAACATTAAAGCTATCTACAACTGCAGGTTACAAAGGAAGTTCTGAAGACTTTTCAGATTCCAAAGTTTCTTGAACGTCTTCTGCAATACAGATGAAATATAATATTATTCGGTTTTTGTCGGTTCCGCATCAATCAAACTTTTTAACACATTTACGCATTGATAAAAAAAAAACAAATCATTTAAATGAAGCACTTACTTTCCACCGTTCTAGCCTTTTTTACTTCTGGTCTCTGCAGCCAATTAAGTAGACTCATTTTTGTAGTTTTGGCACAGTGAAATTAACAATAGAAACTCTTAAAAGCCCAGTTTCAATTTTTTGAGTAAAAAAACGGGCTTGTTTGAATGCCTGTACTTTTTTTATTTTATTAAATATCAAAACAATTTTTTTTGGTTTTTATTTCAGTCTTAGATTAACAATTTTTTTTTTGTTTTTTTTTTGCAGCCATGTTTACGGTTATACAGCGCGTAAAATTTGAGGTCGCGAACAAGAGGCCTCTTGCGGCTTGCACGATATCACCTCTTTAGGTGGTTAACAAAAAACAAAAACTTTATAACAGTTTTGTCTTGTGCGTGAACCAACAAAAAGTGTAAAATTAAAAAAAATAAAAAAATGCCGCATAAAAGAAAAAATTCCATTTTTCATACACGAAATTGGACCTTATAAATGAAATAAAAAGCAAAAAAAATATTTTTTATTTAATTTTGTTGGTTCACGCACTGCGTATTCAATTATTTTACAAAATGAAAAAAGATTTAAGTTAATCGGACATATACTTTTCGAGTTAGAGTGCAAGCCGTTTCAAAAAATGTCATTTCGAGAAAAACGCGTTTAAAGTTTAAATGAGAGCCAATATCAAGCTGTCTGATAGAACTGCAACAAGGTGTATGTCTTAAACGGCTTTGAATTTTATTCTGAAATTTTTTTTACACATTCTTAGGATGTTTTTGAAAATAATAAAATAAAAAAAAAAATTCGAAAATTTATCAAAAAAAAAAAATTGAAACTGGGCCTTAAACTTATCAAACGAAACTCAATCAAAATTTCAACACTTTCATGTAACATCTGTTAACGCAATAAATTCTTAAATTGCTGGTGGTAGACAAAGTTCAATTGAATGTATCGAACTTTTTTCGAAACTTAAGCATGTTGATGTTTTCGCTGTTGCTGTTTGCACTTGCAGTTTGCACTGTAAGAGAAAAAAGACGCACGTGCAGCAAGTATTGGCAAAGTTATATTAATGCTAATATATTATATTTTTATACTTTTTGGACCATAATGGGGGGGTTTTAACCCTAAAAACCCCCCCCCTTGTCTACGGGCCTGACTTATCCTTATCCTTATCCTTATCCTTATCCTTATCCTTATCCTTATCCTTATCCTTATCCTTATCCTTATTCTTATCCTTATCCTTATCCTTATCCTTATCCTTATCCTTATCCTTATCCTTATCCTTATCCTTATCCTTATCCTTATCCTTATCCTTATCCTTATCCTTATCCTTATCCTTATCCTTATCCTTATCCTTATCCTTATCCTTATCCTTATCCTTATCCTTATCCTTATCCTTATCATTATCATTATCCTTATCCTTATCCTTATCCTTTTCCGTATCCTGATCCTTGTCCTAATCCTTATCCTTATTCTTATCCTTATCCTTATCCTTATCCTTATCCTTATCCTTATCCTTATCCTTATCCTTATCCTTATCCTTATCCTTATCCTTATCCTTATCCTTATCCTTATCCTTATCCTTATCCTTATCCTTATCCTTATCCTTATCCTTATCCTTATCCTTATCCTTATCCTTATCCTTATCCTTATCATTATCCTTATCCTTATCCTTATCCTTATCCTTATCCTTATCCTTATCCTTATCCTTATCCTTATCCTTATCCTTATCCTTATCCTTATCCTTATCCTTATCCTTATCCTTATTCTTATCCTTATCCTTATCCTTATCCTTATCCTTATCCTTATCCTTATCCTTATCCTTATCCTTATCCTTATCCTTATCCTTATCCTTATCCTTATCCTTATCCTTATCCCTATCCTATTTTCCATATGATGAATTTCATTTAAAAATCTAGATAAAACTGAAATTTTGAACCCGACCACCTCAGATATCGATGAAATTTTGTTCATAGCTAAATTTGATCAATACAAAAAAACCCTCATTTTTAGAAATGACTGTTTTGCGATTTTTTGGGCGTGGCACAGTGGGAAAGTTTTCGAAAAAACGCCAAAATGGTCGAAAAGAGCTCCATTTAAACTGAAATAACTCAGAATCGGCTGAACCGATTTCCATGATCTTGGTATCATTAAAAAGATATTTTAACAGGCTTTATGACACGTTTAAAAAATAAAAAAAATTACACTGTAAAAAATTTTATAACAAAAAGAAAATTTTACCTAACGAAAAAACCAAAAAGATCAAGGGTTTTTTACAGTGTATTACTTTTTTAGAAAGGTTTATCCTTCACCTATAACATATCAAAAAATAAAAATGGGTTCTTTTTTAGTTTTTTTTATATAATTTTTTAAGTAGTGGCACTTCTAGTAATTGCCCATATATTTTTATATTGAAGCCACGAAAAATAGCCAAACATCTGTTATATTACTGAGAAGTGTTCAAATTTCAGTTATATTCAAAATATACTTATAATGTGCAAAGATTATTGATATAATATGCATACCACCGTACAAGTTGCTTACGCAGATGCTGACGAATACAACAACGTTAAAGAAAAGCTATTTTCAAGATATAAAGAAGCTCAAACTATAACAGGAACTCAAGGCTTTCATTCATTCATTCCGATAAATGAAACGTCTGTACATGTGCGCAGATATTCTGACTGTGCCAAATTTGAGCAGCGCAAAATTTCTTACAAATAATTAACTTAAAAAAAATGTAAATAAAATAAAACACAAATTAATAAAAACATGGCAAATAATATAAACAATTGTTGATGGTTTTTTATTTGTAAACATTTAAAAAATGTTAGAATTGTTGAACTATTTTGTAAATGTGTAAGAATGTGACCTGATATTTTCGCTGTTATTCGAATTATTTCGAAAACTTTCGGTACGTTCATCAGGTGCATTTATATAGCAATTTTTAAGGCAATTTTAAAATTAATTCTTTAATTAGGGGTACCTGCAGTGTGTTTATTTTGCTAATCCTAGAAACACAGTTACAGTAAGCATTTTATGCGCTTACCTGTATACTTATTGGTTTGGGCTGGTACGGCCGCAAGAACTTTTTGGGGTTAAAACATATTCATAATTTTTCTGGGACAATGTTTATTTTTTTTACCTGTATACATACATAATTTTCTTTTATGCATATTATATCAATAATCTTTGCACATTATAAGTATATTTTGAATATAACTGAAATTTGAACACTTCTCAGTAATATAACAGATGTTTGGCTATTTTTCGTGGCTTCAATATAAAAATATATGGGCAATTACTAGAAGTGCCACTACTTAAAAAATTATATAAAAAAAACTAAAAAAGAACCCATTTTTATTTTTTGATATGTTATAGGTGAAGGATAAACCTTTCTAAAAAAGTAATACACTGTAAAAAACCCTTGATCTTTTTGGTTTTTTCGTTAGGTAAAATTTTCTTTTTGTTATAAAATTTTTTACAGTGTAATTTTTTTTATTTTTTAAACGTGTCATAAAGTCTGTTAAAATATCTTTTTAATGATACCAAGATCATGGAAATCGGTTCAGCCGATTCTGAGTTATTGCAGTTTAAATGGAGCTCTTTTCGACCATTTTGGCGTTTTTTTGAAAACTTTCCCACTGTGCCACGCCCAAAAAATCGCAAAACAGTCATTTCTAAAAATGAGGGTTTGTTTGTATTAATCAAATTTAGCTATGAACAAAATTTCATCGATATCTGAGGTGGTCGGGTTCAATGCATCTCGATTTTTACATGAAATTCATCATATGTCATATTTTCCAAATATCCCAAGACAGATTCTGCAAGTGCAGTTAATTCGGGTTTTCTCAGTTTCGGTTTAATAGAAAATACACTTGAAGAAAAGTGTGAACAAAAAGTCCGTTCCGGGCTGTAATGGGTTAATTTAAGCTGCGAGTTGCAAGTATTTCGTTAAACTACTTTTCTTATGCTACTAAGCTTCACTTAAGAAGCATGTGATTGAGTGAAAATTTAATTAAAGGTTTTTATAGAGTGATCTTCTAGATTGTATAGAGCTTGATCAGATTTATTGGATATAATTTGACTTGGAGCAAATTGAAATTTCATTAAGTTTCACTTTCTCAGCCGACTCATCGATGTTACACGTGCTGACCTTTAACGTACCTTGCCACTCCGTGTGCATTGAACTCCCTCCTTCCAGGAACAAAAACTAAGATAAAGTAAAATTAAAAAACCGACAGAAAACCACTAAAATCAACAGTTACAGCAACTAAATCAACTTCAAAACTTATTCAAAATAAAAAAAAAAAAGGTAAAATTCTCCAAATATTTCTGCTAGACGCTCATATGCAGCAAAAACCACAATTCATCTAAAGCCACAAAAATAAGTAAAACTATTTGGGAACTTTCTACAGACGAACACACACACACACATACAGTCACACTCACACACTCAAACTACAATCGCATAGAAATGCGACGCCACCAACACATACGTAGATGGAACTACATAGATTGCACGCAAAAACTTTATTTTGCACAAAATTCATTGTTAATCGTTGGTGATGGTGTAAGAGCTGGTGTTGTTGTTGTTGTTGTAGTGAATTTTCACTTTGCACGCACACGTATACAAAACTATAAGAAATTTTCATACAAACAGAGATGAATTTCTGTACAAGTCACACACATACACACACACAATCACAGCCACCAACTCACAAATGCAGAAGAAAACTGTGCAAAATGCAGTTTTGTGGATTAAGCAAGAAGCTAGAAAATGTCTTTGTGATTGTTTGGTGGCAGAAAGAATGCCGGGGAAGAAGGGAAAGTAAGCTTTCAATAACTCTTTCACACATACACACACACACACACATACAGTATTGATTTATTGCAAGCTAATGCAATGCAAGGTATTGAAGCAAACAAAAAACATCTGAACTTGAACGCGTTTTTCTTTGCATCCTTATCCTATTTTTTGGTATTTTTCTTGTTTGTAATTTCTTACCCTCACCTTAAAAAAAGCATTAAGAGAAAGAAAAAACCATTTCAATTTCTTGGATGCTAAATTGAATACCGCTCTTGCGTTGCTGTCTTGAAAATGTGCCAAAGCGAAAGTTTTTGCAAAAGGAAATCAAATTTTTCTATATTCATCGCTTGCGGTATGCTGAGTGCTTGTATCTGTGTTTGTGTGTGTATGTGTGTGTGTAGTTTGATATTGGTTTGTGTGGCACATATCCATACATACATACCGAGTACAAGCTGATTTATGACGATTTACGAAATGAACTTCCTTTCTAACTGTATAAATCTTTTGTATGTAGCATACTTTTGGGTGCTCATTGAAATTATTTTTATTTCATTTTTTTTTTCTTCTACTTTGCGCTTTTTATTTTGTTGTTGCTACTGCTGCTAAGAGCTGATTCTCTGAATTTTTTTCTAATTATATGTTGCTAAGTAATGCTTGATTAAATTTGTTTGTCCTTTTGTAATGGCTTAAAATATTTCAAGGACGTCGCCAGCTCAAAGGAATTTTATCACAACTGCTAAACAACCAATTTTGATATTTGTATGTTTCGAATGCAAGTTGAGTATTGATATCAATGTTGGTATGTTCCGCCAAAGGCAGTCACCTACTTGTGTGTGTGTGTGTGTTTACTTGGTAGTATTGGTTAATACATACTTAGAAATAACGCTGCTGCAGCTCCTTCAATCAATGAATCGCTTGGTCGCTTATTTGGCTTGGTGTTTGTTTTAATGCAATCCCTCCCCATCTCTCCTCTCGTACTCATTTCGGTTGACATTTTTGGTTTCCATCAGTAACCGCCACAGAATATTTCTGATTCATTGATCAGGAAAAGCGCTCTTGGCACCGTACTTCACTAAATTTCGAATTCATTGCATTTGTACGTTGGCAATATTTCACTTCAGCGACTTTTTAATTGGTTGTGGTTCTTGTGGCAGATAATGCAACAAAATAACAAAATATATCTCTTGTATTGTATTGCGGTGACCACTACTCCAAAGTTAAGAGGAAGTGTGGCGTAACATCCGGTATTTCTCTCGAAATTTACA
>OX030948.1:39181227-39358727 GCA_943735915.1 Pherbina coryleti
CAAATTACCAATTTGCTTATATAGAACAGTTTGTCCATAAAGTAACTCTGAATTATATGCGTTGTGTGTATACAACGTAGGAAAAAACAAAGGAAGTTTTCAGTTGGGAAAAACAATTTTTCAATTGCTGCAATTTAAAAATCATTCGCGTATATGACAAACGAAATTAATTGCCTGCAAATAAATGACGCGTTTCTCGTAATTGAATTATTATTACGAAAACTGTTGAAACGTTTGCTAATAACGATCCCAAGCAGACAAACGAAGTTCGTTTGCGGCAAACTGGCAATTAACGTTTTTTTTCTTTGTGTGTAGTCATTGGGTACCAAATCAGGACTGTATGGCGGATGACCCATTAATTCGATGTTTTGAGTGCTCAAAACTGCCTCAAGCTCGCATTGTCTTGATGAAGAATAATTCCTCGGCGCTTGTTAGTTTTCTTTATTTGATGGAATATTTCTTATTGTTCTGCTGTCTCAAGTTGTACCGTGGCAAAAATTAAAAAAAATGTTTGTCTATTTTTTCAAAACGAAAAAAATTCGGTCTTTGTATTTAAACCCGAAACATCGTACGCTTAGGTATGAGTTTGAACTAATTTTAGAAGTTTTTTATCCACTCTGAGGTAAGTCCAAAAGAAAGGCTTTGAATGCAACAACAGCCTCTGCAGGTGTCGAAAATTATTGACCATATTTTTTTATTTTTTGTCTTATTTCAAGGAATAAAAAAAAGTCATTGGGTATCAAATTAGAGCTGTACTGTGAATGATTCTTCAATTTAATTTTTTTGGGCTCATCAAAAAGGTCTTTATTTGAGCAGATGTGTGAGAGCTCGCATTGTTATGATGCAGAATAATTCGTCTCTTCTTTGTCTTTTTCCAAATTTCTCGGATTACTTGTAAAGAAATGGTCGTGTATTATTTAGCATTGACCACCCTACATTGCTCTAATGCCCCTTTCGCTACATGAACTTTTTTCTGCGATGTGTTTCTTCCGCGAACAACTTTTGCTGATTTTACTTTTATTGGAAGACCTATACAGTCGTTGCTACTTTTGTTTCGGGATCATTTGCATTAATCCATGATTCGTCATCTGTGGAGTGTTTATATATACACAGCCGTTGATGCATCTTGATAGTATTTTTTCAACATTTCCTTGAACCAATCGACGCGACCTTTTTTTTTATGTAATATCTCATTAATGCTTGTCATACTTTTAACCAACGACACTTCAATCTCACGGTTTGTCCAACGAAGATCTTAATTTATCAGGTCACACACAGCACCGATGTTTTCTGAACAAGCAACCGATTTTGGATGACTTTCACGAAATTCGGGCCGGGTTGACCGAACGTCAACCTCGATTATGTTCGTTATAACTGTTTTTTATAGTGCTATAGGATGGTGTTTTTTTTGCTGTATAAAGCATTATGCACTGAACACGTTGACGACGAAAACAACATTACGACATCTGTCGAATTTTTTTACATGCTTTTCTTATGGAGGTGAATGTAGTGAAAATCTCGCGGCGACACAGTAATTGCTGACGTCGGTATACAATTATTTCTAATTTGACGAGAGACAAAAGTCCAAATATAAGTGTTTGTGTATGAGTAAATAACACAATCGTATGATATTTCCAGATTGTTGACTCTTTCTTCATGTCGTGTCGTAAAGTCGTGTAGTCGTCAATGTGTTCAATGCATTAAGTTCATCGATGCATCCACGTCAAAAGTTATGAAATATATTCGCAGGAAAATGTTCACGAGTTGATCCCATTTTTTTAATTGTCTTTTTGCGTGATGAATTTTTCAAGTTCCTTTAACCCTCTATATGACGATCTCTCAAAAAAAAAAAAAAAAATAAAAAATATAAAATTGCTTGAACAATATTTTTCTATCTGAATTATGACCTAATAAACTCAAAAATATCATCCGAAAGCAATTTTCTTGATTAGTTTAGAAGACAGATAAACATTTTGATTTATGCGAAGTTTTTAATGAAATTTTAATTAGAAGAAAAAAAAATAATTATTTCAATTTACTGTTGTTTAGAATTTTGTATAATTTGACTTAAAATGTATTAATTTTTTTTTTCGCAAACTTTTCTGTGGTCACAATGCAACCTGCAACTCACACCAAAGTAAGTTTTAACAGATCACTGTAAAAAAACGAAACGGCAAAATACGATAAATCCTTCATGAGAATTACGACAGGATGTATGTATAACCGTTATGACAGTTACCAATTCAAATAAGGAAACAACTAATTTGCGCAGTAAAGCGAAGTAATGCTATGAATGCTCTGAGACACTTATGAGGGCTACAACACAAATCGCGCTGAAATGACAAAATGTTGGAAGAAAGGAATGTTCAACAATAGAAAGTTTCCAATAGAAACATCAGATGATAATTTTTGCCACTTATTATTGCCAAGGCCAAAAATATAAATATCAACATAAGTAAAAAGTACTGATAACATTGACTTCTGCAAAAACTTTAAACATAAAGTTGTGCCAGTTGTATTGGGGGTACTAAGTCCCCTTCCGTTTTCCCCCAGTTTAATTAGTTTGGATTGCTTCATTAATTTTTTTTCATCAGAACAACTAGAGCGTGTCAAATATTAACTGAACCGGACAATAGGAGCTGGGAGATAATAGAAAATTCAATTACAAGATTTATCTGTTACACGATGTTAAACTGAATAACATCTTTTAATTGATTAACATCAAAGGGACTGTTATTGAAAAGACAATAAAAAAAATGAAGAGTATTACGGAACAAAATAACATATTCTGTTATTTTGACATGATCTTAACAGACGCTGTGAACAATTTTTTAGTATAGTGAGGAAGCTGTTAGGTCAATCGCGGCAAATATTTGCCAACACTTAACATCGAAAAAAAACATATCCTCTTCTATATTCAACTCTGCTAACAAAGCCCATGTATTTATGTAAACAACAGCCAAACAAGTAGTAAAAGCTGTAAAAACAGCTTTCAAAGGAGCAAGCAGTGCTGCTGTTAGAACTTTGGGACACCTTACAGCAAATGTTATACATCAACCCCTCGGCAATACGTGAACATACAGAACTTTGGGACACCTAACAGCAAATGTTAACAACTGCTATACATCAACCCCTATGCAATACGTGAACATACAAACACACATACACACACACACACACACACACAATACTGAGAACAGTATCAAATTTTCTCCGCACATAGCATACTTTCCGGCGAAAAGCTTTCGGAAACAAGACGAAAGCACAACAACGCGACAGCAACATAACTTCGTACAGCACGATTCGGTGAGGATTAACAACAGTTTAACGGTGAATTTCGTGTGTGGCGGTTGCATGCTGCCTACCACATAGAAAATGTAACAGTGAAAACTAGTTAAGCCATCATAGTAGATGTGAAAAAAAAGCGAACGAACGAACGTCCTAGTAAACGTAATACCAAGAACTGTTAAGTGTGCGGTAAAGCTTGAAAATTTATCACCAAAAATTCGGGTTAAGCTCCAACAGAAAAGTTCGCGCTTATCTAACGTTTGAACATTTTGAACGTGTTTGAATTAAATGCGACAAAAACGTTGTGATTGTGATTGTGTTGAAACATAAACAACTACGTTGAGAGTGTCAAGCAAACATATGTGAGTGTGTGTGGTTTTTTTCTCGTTTTTTTTTTTGTTTTGTTTGTTTTTGGAGCTCACACTTATTGAGCGGCAATTTGTGCAGTGGTATTTGTGTGACCTCATGCCAAGGCACGCCAAAGGCAAACGCGCCATATGACAGTCGCGTATGTCTGCTTAATTGTGTCATCAAAGTTGTACGCGGTTTTATGTTTTAGCATGAATGTGAGTGCCTAAGTGTGAAAATAAATAACCTATAATAATCACAAACACACACACATTCACACACACACAAACGTAATAAAAAAAAAAACACGCGCTAACATAAGCAAAGCGTTAAAGGATATAAGTGGTTACACGCGTGTGTGTGAGTGTGTTTTAGTTTGTGTGCCACAATTTATTGCACAAAATGTTTCATTCAGTGCGTTGCTTAGAAATAAAAGTGATTTATTTGCACGAGTGCAGATATAGAAATGAAATTGAAGCCTAGTTTTGGGCGCCTTTGTTGAGCAGTTATCAGCCATCACTCCGGATAACAAGCTAATTAATGCAATTTAAGCTCATTAATTGTTGGTCGGTCGCCGCTGGGTTGAACGGTCGCTGGCTTGACGTTGTTATTTGCATGCTTCGCGGTCAGCACGCCATAAAATATGCAAATAAATTTTAGTAGTTGCCGCTTAAATGGCGCTGCGGGACTCTATGACTCTATGCTATGTGTGCTATGTTAAAAGCTTGCGGAAGAGTGTTTTTGTGTTTATGTTTGTGTTAGTGTGAGTGGTTGATTGTTTCAATTAATTATAAATAAATAAATAATTATTTTGTTCATTAAAATAAATAATTGAACGTTTGCTGGCTGGTTGTCTGGCTGACTAGATGTTAGACGGATGCTGTTAGTGAATGTTAATAATTTGTGTGTGCGCTCGTGTGCGTTTGTGCACATTTCCTGTTAGCATCTGTTTGCATTTATAATGTTCAATTACTTCATATTCCTTTGATGCTTATGGTTGAAATAGTTTTGCTGGTATCCTTAGCAATTTAAAGCTATTGTAAATAGCCAAAGCTGTGAGGAAGACAGCTAGCTTCTAAAGAAAATGTTTTGCATACTTTTGGGCTAAGTTATTATCTTGCGTTAGAGTGAAAGTGTGTTGTCAGGCAATTGCTTGCATTCAACTAATCGGTTAAATGATATAAATTTTTAAATAGGTAATTTATCTCAAGTTAAGAGAATTATTACTTTAGTGAAATTACTTCAAATGGAAAAATGTTTCTTGATTTCAGAGTGTTGTTATTTTAATAGAGGCACTAATATCCTCAAAATGGATAAATTTTCTTAACCTGAAGTAAGAAATTTAATAAATATATAAAGTCGAGAAGCGTTTTTTATTTTAAAAATATATTTCAAATAACTCTTGATTTGAATTTGCCTGAATTTTGATCTTAATCTTCAATAAAAGTTTCTTAAGGTTCAAGTACACTTTCTAAGATGGAAAAATACAATTTTGCAATATTTTCTGAAGCACTTGAATAATTATCGAATTTTTTTTTCTTAATGCATTAATACACTTTTTAATATTAGAAAAATTGTTTTTTATTTAATTATTTTTTTGGTGCCGCTAGAGGGATTTGAAGTAGACTTTAAAAAATAAACATCGCTTTACAATTCATACTTAATTTTGGAAACAAGAAACTCCAGAACTTTTAAAAATGTTTGGTCTAAATGTCTGGTCTTACAAAATACTCAAACGAACAAAATGCACCAAGATTTATCACGAGTTGATAAGTGGTTTCGGAAATTATGTCGTTGCTATTCAAAAAACTTCAATTAGAGCAAAACGTAGGCAATAAAAGTTTTTTTTACTTGTTTTTTAATTTATTGTAATTTTACTGTCAATATTGCTTAGATATCACCAATAAGAAATGACGGGACCTTAAAGCAACAAACTAGCATGTTTATAAGTCTGTTCCTTCTGCTGTTGAGGAATTTTGTAAAATTTTTAAAATTTTTCCATATAAAATTGACTATTTTTCGCACAAACTCAGTTTTTTAAACCCTCAGAACTTTCTTGTTTATAAAAGAGGGGCAGATAATATTTTGATTTAGATTTTTTTTTTTATTCGGTTAATTTGCAATCTATCTATAGATATTCATCAAATTAAATATAAAAACAAATTGACTTTACGGATATAACCCATTGGATATACCAAAGAAAAGTAAAACTTATATATATATAGATTAGAGTGGAACGAAATGTATGGAAGCAAAACATCTTCATGGGCTCATATATGTTTGAAAACTACGCTTAAAAAAATAAATTTCTGCATCTTTACACGCAAAGAAAAAAAAACGTTTATCGCCAGTTTGCCGCAAACGAACTTCGTTTGTCGAGCTTGAAATCGTTATTTGCAAACGTTTCAACAGTTGTCGTTAATAACAGCTCAGTTGCGAGAAACGCGTCATATAGTTGCAGGAAATTAATTTCGTTTGTCATCAACGCGAGTGATTTTTAAATTGCAGCAATTGAAAACTTCGTTTTTCCCCACTGAAAATTTGGTTTATTTTTCCCTTCGTTGTATAAACATAACGCTTATAGTTTAGAGTTACTTTTTGGACAAATTGTTACTATATAAGAAAATTGGTAGTTTGCTTAATACGCGGACGGAGATAGCAACGGAGGTGCAATCCATAAGAAGAGGGACGAACATAAAGAGAAAGATTATTAATATAATAAATAATAATGACCGAAATAGCTTGCGGTATATAAATATAAGATATATTTTTAAGTTGTGACAACTGAATATTCGTTTGCGGCAAATACAGCTCGCAACGAAGTATAGTTGGTAAATTTTTCAGTTGTGGTAAACGAAAAATTTCTTTGCGTGTAGTTTTTTTCTGCGACATAACTTTTGACTGCGCCCGAGGGCTTATATATTTCATTGTCAGACTTTTTTTCTGAAATCCAAAATAATGAAGAGCTAGACTTTGGTTTTAGAAAACAAAAAAAAAAATAATTCTGGCATGAAATATATAAATCCTCGGGCGCAGTCAAAAGTTATGTCGCAGAAAAAAAATAAAGATGCAGAAATTTATTTTTTTACTCGTAGTTTTCAAAAATTATGAAGCCCATGAGGTTAAAAATTCGTTCCACTCTAATATAGATATTACAAATTTAAAAATATTACAAATATGGGTCAATTGCAAAAAAAAAAAACGTACACAAAGAGGTTTTCATGTGTTATTTTTAAAGTTTTTTAAATTTTTACGTTATAGTGGTCAAATTAACTGAAAATTAATGGAGAATTTGAAGTTGTTTTTAGGCCCTGCAAAAAATAATTTTTTCTTTGGTTTTTATACGATTTTTGTATTGAACGTCACATATCAGATATGCGAGAAAAATCACTAAAAATTTAAAAATATTGCAAATTAAAGCTTACTGTGATGTTTGTAACGTTATTTCATGAGTTAAATCAGCTTTTGAAAAAATCGTCATTTCAATTACAGAAATAATATATTTTTACCAAAAATACCTACTTATTTTATAATTTTAATGGGAAAAACTTGAAATTTTTCACCAAAAAGACATCAACGTAGAGGTTATTTTTAAAGAAGTTGAATTGCAGCAATGAATAATAGAAAAGTGTTAAATAATAAGCAATTTTAGAAAAAACAACACGGTGACGTTCAATACATTTTGTGACGTTCATTACGTTTTGTTGCGCTTAACCAAATAATATAAATCAAATTGGGAGTTTAACAAAAAACAGGTTTATTTTTTGAATAAAAAAAAAAAAATAAAAAGTAAATATAAAGTATATAATTCAGCTATACAAAAAATCTTCATCCAATTTTTTTTCTATATTTTTTACAAAAAATTAAAAATTCAAGAGCTACTAAATTCACGTTTTACAATATAACTTCTGAACTCTTTAAAACCACATCTTCATTTTATATCATTGGAAAGGTATAACCTAACGTAAAAACGTAAAAAAATGAAAATTATAAAAGAGAAAAAAATTATAGCACGTGTTGCTGGCATGGTATTAAACTTAAACAAATTAATAATAAGTCAACTTATTGCAATATTTTCAAAACTTTTGTACTTTTCCTCAAAACAGATGAAATAACTTTTCCAATGATACTATATTACCGGTAATCGGTCTTAAGTTGATTGAGCTACGTTGTCTTAAAATATACCCTATTTTGGCAGCGAAAAATTATTCTAAAAACTTATAACTTCGAATTTGGTTTTCAAATCTTTAGACCAATTCAAGAAAAATATTTGAGCGAAATCGGAGATGATCAGCGCAACTGATCACTTCAATGAGAAATGGGCGATATCAGTTAGTAAAAATAAAAATCAGGTCAAAGTCAAACATAGGTACCATTCTTTTTGCTGTCGTTTATATTCTTCATTTCGTTCCTTATCTTACTTACTTACTTACTTATCTGGCGCTTACAACCGAAGGTCGGTTTTGGCCTCGTATAAGAAATTGCGCCAGCCATTTCTATTTTGCGCTTGCTGGCGCCAGTTGGAAACACCAAGTGTAGTCAGGTTATCCAACACCTGATCCTTCCAACGAAGATGTGGGCGTCCTCTTCTGCGTTGACCACCACCGGGCACTGAATCGAAAATTTTTTTTCGCTGGAGCGTCGTTTTCCATTCGCTCAACATGACCTAGCCAGCGGAGCCGCTCGATTTTAATGCGCTTAACTATGTCTATGTCAGCGTACAGCTCATACAGCTCGTGGTTCCATCGAATTCGGTACTCGCCATTGACGCAGATTGGACCGAAGATCTTACGAAGGATCTTTCTCTCGAAGGCTCCCAAAGTCTTTTCATCAGAACTGCTCAACGTCCAAGTTTGTGCTGCATATAATAGGACTGGCATGATTAGTGACTTATAGAGCGTGAGTTTTGTTCGTCGAGAGAGGGCTCTGCTTCTCAATTGCCTACTCAGCCCAAAGTAACACCTGTTGGCAAGAGTTATCCTTCGCTTTATCTCAATACTGACATCGTTGAAAGAGTTTACGCTGGATCCCAGGTAGACGCAGTCCTTAACAACCTCGAAGGAGATGTTGTCAACAGTGACGTGGTTTCCAAGACGCTGGGACTGTTTATTTGTTGACACTAGGTATTTCGTCTTATCTGCGTTCACTACAAGACCCATTCGACTCGACTCTTTCGCTAACCTGGAGAATGCTGCACTGACTTCGCGCGTATTATGGCCAATGATATCGATATCATCAGCATACGCCAGCAGCATAATACTTTTGTAGAATATCGTGCCACTGCGTCTCAAATCAGCAGCTCGGATGATCTTCTCCATCATTAGGTTGAAAAAGTCGCACGATAAGGAATCACCTTGTCTGAAACCTCGTTTGGTATCGAATGGAGGAGTGAGGTCCTTCCCGATTTTAACTGTGCTGCTGGTGTTGCTCAGTGTCATTCTGCAAAGGCGGATGAGCTTTGCAGGAATACCAAATTCAGACATGGTGGAATATAGATGATTCCTTATTGGACTGTCGAAGGCGGCTTTGTAATCGACAAAAAGATGGTGTGTGTCGATTTGTTTTTCTAGGGTCTTCTCCAAGATTTGTCGTAGCGTAAATATCTGGTCTATGGTGGATTTGCCAGGTCTGAAGCCACACTGATAAGGTCCAATCAGCTGGTTTACGATGGGCTTCAGTCTTTCACATAGTACGCTCGACAGAACCTTATATGCGATATTCAGAAGGCTTATCCCACGGTAGTTGGCGCAAATTGTGGGATCGCCTTTCTTGTGGATTGGGCAGAGCACACTGAGGTTCCTTATCTAGCTTTATTTTTTCCCGATATCTTCGTGCTCTTTTAGCAGGCGTTAATTACTATTTTACTCTATTTACTCGCTATTTTACTCTTAAATATACAAAAACGAAATACAAAATTAATACTTCAGCCGGTGGTGTGACATATCTTAAAAGTGACGTTCAATACATTTACCACTTTTTAGTTTTTTTTCTTAGGAATTTTACTTTGCAAATATACTAAAACAAGGAAATTAATCAAAACCTATCAAACAATGATTTTAAACTTATCGTATTTTTTTTACTTACTATTTTTGCTTTAATAGAACTCTGCGTGACGTTCAATACATTTTTACACGTACTTATCATAATGAACTGAGAGAACACACAAAAATGTACTTTAATATTATTTAATCGTCTTAATTTTTAGAATTTCATAAGAACTAATCCCTGCACTTCCTTAATACATATAACTTAATTGTCATCTATACCACGCCAAAATTAAAACTAACGAAGTGTAAAAAAAAATGTGACGTTCAGTACAATGCTTGGGGACTAAATGTAAATCGAAAGCCAAATTCGCGATGACAATGTTTTGAGAATAACAACAAAATAAAACATAAGAAATAAATGCTATCATTACAAAACAAGCATTATTTGTTATATTTTTGCATTGTTTTCAACTTTTTTTTTTACGTTTTCCATCAAAAAATGTAACTGGGGACATATGTTTTTGTATTAAGCGAGTACGAGAGAGCCATATAATATTCTTCAAAACAAATACGCAAACAATTTTAGGATTCTGAAATATATGTTTTGTCAATAAATATTTTTCAGTAATTACTTTCTCATTTTTTATTTGATTTTTTCTTTTTGTTTTTACCTAAAACCAGAGTTTAAAGAGCGGGGACAAAAAAAGAGCGTTTTGTATGCAATTGACCCATATACAAATAAATATGTTTGTGAAGTTTAATTATGGTTATTTCCTAAATAGCATGTCTAATATATGAATACGTTTTAATACGTAATACGTAAGCAAATTGACAAAGGATTAGTATGATGGCTTAATCTTCATAAATATCGCTGGCTACGTCTGCTTAGTTCGTCTTTCACTTTCAGCATCTTAAGGTCCTCATGTAAGGCAATGTTGGTAATGTTGATTAGCAATCATCCGTAGTGTTTTGGACTGATATTTATTGCTGGCCGTCCTTCAGAGCTCTATGCGGTTAGTCCATACAGGCTTTAGAATTGCTTTATATGTATATACATACGAACTTTGTTTTCTAAACTAAGTTGAGATTTTGGATTAATCAACCAGTTTAGTTTTCTCGTTTTCAATTTAAGCAGTTGTTTTTTTGCCATTATATGAGTTCTCCAATTCAGTCTGCGGTCTATATGCAAGCCAAGGTATTTGACACTTTCCATTTTTGGTATTGTTTCCCCATGCAGTTTCACGTCTGGGCAATCTGCCTTCCTTAGTGCAAACGTAACGTGAACTGATTATTGAGTGTTGATCTTTATATTCCATCTATTTAGCCACTGTTGCATTCGAATGAGTTGCGTTTGAGTACTTTTAGAAGTTGCTTTTGCAGGCTCTTTTGCAGCAATTATTGCCGTATCATCTGCGTATGTTGCAACTGTAATTCCTTTAAATATTGGCATGTCAGATGTATATATCGAATAAAGGACAGGTCCCGAAACACATCCTTGAGGGTTCCCAGCTTTGATGTCAAACATTTGGGATTTTTCATAATTGGTTTCTACATAAAAATATCGCTCAGAGAGATATGATTTCAACAAAATGAAATATGGAGCTGGAAACAATTTCTTTATTTTGTATAGGAGACCTGGCAGCCACACGCGATTAAACGCTTGTTGCACGTCAAGAAAAACTCCTGATGCGTACATTTTCTTTTCTAGTGCATCTCTTACGACGGCGACAATCCTACAACATTGCTTCCGTGTGCCATGCATTTGGCGAAAGCTGAACTGGTGCTCCGGAATGATCCTCATGTTCTCTATTATAGTTGACATTCGTCCTAAGAGTATTTTTTCACATACTTTAGAGAATGTGACAAGCCAGCTGTTAGGCCGATATGATGTTAATTCATGCTTTTTAGGTTTTAGGATCATTACAACTGCGGCATATTTGCATTGTTATGGAAAATGTCCAAGCCTCAGTACCGCGTTTAAAATAAGTGTGATAAGGATTATACTTTTTTTCGTCAACAGTTACAGAGTTTTCGAGTCAAACATAACGTAAGCAGGCAATTTCAAATTGCCTAGCATACTGATTTCCGTGCTTAATTCTTTAGGTGTTACAAGCTTTAAAGGTTAAATCCAACTGGCAGGCTGAATCGATGAAATGATTGACTTCGATTTCCTTCACGCTATTATTCAATTTGAAACGCTGGAATGTTTGCTCTAGATGTTTTTCAATTGCAATAGAGATGTCTTTCTCACTTCTATACCATGATCCGAACGAGTCTTTGACGGGAATTAGCCTTTTTGCCATGGTATAATAATACAAGGTAGCATTGACAACTGCTTATTTTCTCTTCTACAAGAAAACATCTCCTGTCAAAACAACTGTAGGTCTGTTTCCGTACAAAGTTCAAGAAAAGTTCGAGTAAAGTTCAATATGTGAGAGTAATTAAATTATCTGTCAAAATGAGAGAATTTGCAAAAAAGTACGGAAACGACTTCTAGCGAGTTTCAAGCACAAAAACAGCTGATTGCCTATAAACGCAAGCAGCGCCAAATTTATTTACACCAATTTGACATTTTCTTGTTTTTCTTGATGCTTGTTCTTATCGTGCTCGAAGAAATTGTTCAAGCAAAGTTCAAGCTAGTTTCGAGGCTCGAGAGAGTGGCATTTTGCTTGTTCTTCTTCTCTCTCGAGCTCGAAAAATGTGTAAAGAAACGCCTTCAAGCAACTTCAAGTAACTTGAAGTGCGTACGGAAACAGACCTTGTTTGTGCAAATGCATCGGCAGCTGCTGAAGTTGTTGTTTTTTTTTTTCACTTCTACGTTTTCAACATTGTTTGTGTTTTCAATGGCCGATTGTGTGCGCTCTCTTTTTGAGTATATTTTTTGACAGGAGATGTTTTCCCAAGCAACTATCAATGCTACCTTGTATTATTATACCATGCCTTTTTGCTAGGTGTTTTAAATATTTTGTTGCTCTCCATAAGTCATTGTTTCTATCAGGACTCAAACTTTTTAGAAATTCGCCGATTGAATCATTTTTGAATTCTGCCAACCGCTGTTTGAGAATTTTACTTGTCGTATTAAGAGTCCTTTTATCATTTGGACATTGCATGAAAAACATGCTAAATTTTTTAAAACTTAAACTTAATTTTAAATTACTTGATTTTCCCTAAATAAAAGGGTGCAATATAAAGCTTATTTATAATAAATAGTTCCAAATAGTTTTGAAAATAGTAAAACATTTTTTTCAGATGATGTCAAAAAACACAGCCCACCATACAAAACTTGAAACTTTTCCAGCTTTTGACTGTTAGTTCCGCTGACATTTAAGTACAATATATCATGGCTGCGTGTTGGAAAATGATAGACTTAGGGCCGTGTTATTCACCTCTGGATATCTTTAACCAGTGAATAAAGTATTATATTTTCAGTAGCTTCAGAAAGCAGCAAACTAGGACATATCCACTGGTTAAAGATTTGACCCTAGTAACGTATTATCACACTTGAAAATAAGGCACTTTATTTACTGGTTAAAGATATCCAGATATAAAAGTTAAAGTAGAAGTGTTCGAATTTTGTTCTGCCGACATTTCTTAAAATTTTACAGCTATTTGCCTTATTGGAAATGAAAAACAAATTCCACTTCTTCTTAGTAGAATTTTGCTACACGCCTAGTTTTGTATTTTATCTGATTTCTTTTTATACAGCCTTATTATACGTGAAATTTTATTGAAAACAAGTGACATTTGTTTTTCATGTCCAACAAGGCAAATAGCTGTACAAATAATAACAACACTATGTTCAAAAGGGGAAAAATTTACTGTGATCACCATGAAAAATGTGACACAAAACTTTATGCAAAAAAAATGTAAAAAACTTTCATAAAAAGTTTCCAAAAAAAGTACACCACAAGAACAACTCATTCAAGGTCTTTAAGATATATCTCAGATTTTTTTCTGTCCGACTTACGGTTTGAATACATGCATTTTTTGTATTTTTTTAAAGATATATTGAAATTTTTTAGAGTGTATAACTTAAAAAAGAAATTGTATTTGCAAAAACAAAAAAATTCAGTTTAAGTTATTTTCACGAGCACTACTAACCTAAAAAGTTTAAAAAAAAATCTGAATCACAAAGGTCAGATTTTGCCCAATAGTCGAATTGAATCATCGATATGCCCATCAAAGTTCTTAATTTTTAAAACACTCTTAACGATTTTCAAAAAAAGCAGGAAAAAATTAATTATTTTTTAATATCAGTAACCAGCTGAGCTCAAAAAAATAACACAATACGTCGATATATGATAGATTCTTGACGATAACAGTGATGCCTACCTGAAAAAATTAACTTTATTTTTGAACAACACATATGTAGATGATTGGGAATCGTGATATTTATGAATATAAACGCTATTTTTTTTTTCAACTCAAATTTTAGAGATATTTTAATTTTAAATTAATTAAATACTAGACCTGTGCGAATAACATCGATCACAAGTCATGTGGAATAGTGAAACTCGACTCGAACTCGAGTCGAATAATTCGTATTTTCCATTGCCTCGAGTTTACGAATAACTCGTGGTATTTTTCTAGTTTCGAGTTTGACCAACGCCTGTCCAAATTTTTTAGTAGAAATGCATCACCAAATAGTAATTTTATTCTAAAATTCAACGTTTTGTGACTTACTTTCATAGGCTATTCGATATAAAAAATTGTAATTGTATGGGCGGAACCACACCCCCTTGTACAATGCCCGTCTCGGTTTTCTAGTAGATGGACATTACTAAGTGGCAACTCCATACCGAGTTTCATTATTATGCGGCATTTAACTCCAAAGCTATTTGATACCATAAGTTTGACTTATATGGGCGGTGCCATGCCCCCTTGTCCAAAGCTCAATTTTTCCAGTCAAAGGACAAGACTAAATAGTACATTCGTAGCGAGTTTCATTGATCGAAAGTTCGAATCAATTCGAAAGTTATACCCACAATTTGGGCAGCCGAAAAAGTGACACGCCTTTTGCCCAACGCCCATAAAATTTTACCAGTGGAACGGCACATGTAAATCGAGGCCGAACACCTAATTCCAATGTTGTGCGACTTATAATTCCAGAGTTATTCGATATTGCAGATTCGAGCTGCCACGCCCCCTTGTACAATGCTCGATGAATCACTTGTAATTTGTGAGTACTTGGGTACAACTTTACAAAAACAAAATGAACTGCACAAGTGTTCACAGTTGAAAATTTTTTTCAAACACATTCATGCACATGTCTAATATTTATCATTTCATTCTTATTATGCTTTTATATTTATCATTTGACATGTGGGCAATTGCAAATCTTGCTAGCAGCAATAAATTTGCATGTACTTTTATTTTTTCAAAGTAAAAATACAACATTCCTTTGTGTCTTATTTATTCAAACAATAATATTAAGGGTATTCGTCCTCAACCAACCTCGTTACAATATATAATTGCCCAATATATAAGTTTAACATTTTGCATGAATACCCTCATAATAGTATTTATAATATACTAAAAAATGTATAAATTTTAATAGGATATTCAATTGAATAATATTAATATCATGCTAAATTCATCAAAATCATTATTATACTACTTAAGCAGCATGTTAATTTAAAAAATTTTATCAATTTAAAAAAAAACTCGCATCAAAATATAAATTCCCACGATAATCCTATGAAAATCTTAGTTTTCCATCGGAGTCCAAGAATACCCACATTTTAGCATTTCTCAACGAAAATGCAACCCAGCGTTGATATGGAATGTCAAAAGCACGAGCTAGTAGAGCATGTCGCTACTCATAACGTTGATCGTACGTCACCCCCTCAAATTCATTTTTACGGGATGAGGTCGACGCAATGCATGAAGTCATATTTTGTGTTGCTTCATAAGAACCCATTGTTTCTAGTCTAGCTGTCAAAGGCCGACCGACCTAACGCAGTATTGTAATTCAGCCATTAAGCATGTAGGTCCGGTTGTCGGTCAATTGTGTACAAACTTAATTACACGCACAACACAATTGATCATAAGAAGCTAGGTCAAAGTCCTTTCAAGGGCTGAAATGGCCAGTTATTTATTTTTTTTTCATCAGTTTTTAACCGATCGTAAGAAAAGTATGTCGTTGAATAGATCTCAATAAGGACAATAATTTGTCTTAACAACATTTTTACCCCCAGTTCCATCTTTGACAAGATATTTCAACTTTTCGTCTTATTTCCTCTGTAACCAAAACTTTAATTTCTTGTTTTAAGAAAATAAAAGTTTGTAAAAAATCATTAAACTTTTGTGAAGAAACTTTTTGATTTCAATAGTAGAATAAAAAGTTACAGCGAATTTAATTTTTCGGTTAAGTTTGGCTTCGTTTTTTGGTTATTTAGCTTTCGGTTCATCTTCGTTTGCATTCAAAATGTCTTCGTTCATCTCCGTGTTTGTTCGTTAGTCTTTGATTCAGCTTCGTTTGGTTTCGTTTTTTGTACCAAATTTCTTTAAAATCGGTCCAGTCGATCAAGCATTATCGAGTCATATATATTTGCCCTCTATCGAAAGTTTTTCAAACTTCTGATAGCCTATCTTTTCATTTTGAGTCAGGAGAATCTTTGTACTAAATGTCATCAAAATTGCTCCAGCCGTTTAGTCTGCAATTTATTATTGCATAAAAAAAGAAATCAACAAGCAAAGCAGCGACTTAAGGAAAACCACACAACCTCACACACAAGCAAACAAAATATTTTCAATGCTAAAAACGAACTATCTGCCATTCCTTGTTCAGGAGAATTGTTATTGTTTATTTCATCAAAATCGTTCTAACCGTTATATTTTAATGAGTTACAAAAAAAGCGCAACAACAAAATCTCTGCAGAATCAATGCATTTAACTTTTTGAAACTTTGCGACTAGCAAAAGAGTAGAAAAACATTACTTTGATAAAGTATAGCGCTTCTATAATTCCGCTGTGGTTTTATTGCTCTTGCGCTTATTAGCTTGTCAAAGTTAGTAGACTGCTAGAACCACTGAGACTACTGATGAGTCGGAGTAGCGTCCGACGAAACCATGGTCTAGTCAGCTTGGTTTGTTCTGCAAGGAACATTGTTGTTGTAGCAACCTGTTGCTTCATGAATTATTTGGCATAAAGCTCTTAATATAATTCTTAAAAAATATGTTTTTTAAGAATTATAACTGTTTTTTAATGCCGCTCAATATTGCTTAAGAACTGATGAAGTTATACAAAAAAGACCATTTGGGGCAGATTTTGGGTTCACCTAAAAAAAAAAAAATTTTTTTATACTACCAAAACGCGCTTAAAAAAATTAAAGCGTTTTATACATAACCTCAAAAGTAGCTCTTTTGCAGGTATATAACCACAAATATTGACCAAAATCCCCTATTGAATGGGACATTTCAGATCTTCGATTTTAATTCTTCGCAAAAAAGTTTATTCGAAACACTGACTTTCCCAAAAGCAAATCTTTGTAGACCAGTGTAATCATTAAAGGCTGACCCTTTTCGTTAACTTTTTCAATAACAAATCATCAGTTGTGATAAGTTTTTCCTTTTGCGCAATAAGAGAACTTTATGAAGTAAAAGTTACAATTACCTGCAATAAATCTTAGGAACATGTTGTTGTCGTGTTACCATGACCATATCTGATATGGTTTAAAATCAATAAAAAAACATATCCTTGAAATATCCTAGAAATATCGAATTATTAAATTTTAACCTTTAAGATGCGAGTGCGTTAAATTGTAAGAATATATTTCAACAACGAAAAATACGCTTCATACGACAAAAGCGAAATCATCTTCGGCTCAATAGAGGAATATAAATTTGAGTCGAGTTAAAATAAGACCGACTATCTCTTTTCTCTTCATTATAAATTTAATAAAATTTAATACATTTTAAAGAATTGCTGTTCTTTGTCACTGAAAATTACCCAACAAACACCGATTTAAGTTTCTTTTTAAAGCAATCTGCCCTTGGATGATTGTCAAGGTTGATTTACTGCTGTCTTACCTCCCTCCAACTAGTTAAATTTTCCTAATATTTGTTCAACCTTCAAACTGTACAGACAGACATCCTTTGTGTGAATACCTGCCTTAAGCTTCTTGATTGCAAGTGTTTGTCGACCTTATCACCTTATTTCGAACACTTTTCTTAGACTTTGCCATATGCCATAGCTTATAAATAATAAGGTTGAAAAAGGCTGACTGAAGAAATTTACAAAATCTGTGGGTTCATTTTGAAAGGTTTCATTGAAACTATTTAAGGTAGATAAAGAGCAAAGATAAGTAAAGTAAGCAAAAAAAAAAAAAAAAAAAAAAAAATAAATAGCAGTAAAGTTACAGTTCATAAATTACTAATATTCCGACCAGCTTTACGTTGATTGCACCTTCGGCATACTTTTTTATCTGCAGTGGGGGCGCAAACCATAGGTAATTTGAAAAATGCCCAGAAAAAAAAAACAAAAAAAAAATGTAAAGGTTGCCTTTAAGGGATGACTTTTTATAGTTTGGGGAGAACAAAAACTAATTTCATCATCAAACATTGCGGATGAAATAGTTATGAAGTTGTTGAAAACAGCAATTTTATTAAAATTGTTTTTGTTTGAGTATTTTTTTTCTTTTTCTTCTCATCGATATGATATGAACCTTTATTTCAAATTATAATTCAGCGTGTATTTTTTGATTTTAGTTAAGAGGAGGAACAAAATAATAACGAAACAAATTGAATTAAAGTTTACGTTTTGAAGTAAAATATTTTAGACATACATACATTATATTAAATACAACATCCAAATAATTCAAAGGAATTTATTTATCGTATATTAAGCAATATTATTAAATTTAATTAGAACAGATTCCAGAATGTCAAGATTTAAGGGCATAAATAATCGCATTAACCTTGAAGTTGTGTTTAATTCTTATTTGGATTCATGCCAAACTTAAGCTCCCTTAAGTAAGTTTTTGTTAAGAATATTTCAAAAGTTCTAATTAATATGCGTTATCAGTGAACAGATTTGAAAAAACAAAAAAAAACATAAATAACTTTATATTAAGAAAAGTTTTCAACCAAAACCCAAATGGTGGCCATAGTTGATTGCTTGTGATTTTGCGGAAACTTACACCAAGCATGAACGGTCTGGTATGCTATAAGTTTATCCTTTGAGAATTCAATATGGCTGTAAGAAATTTGCCTTGACAACAGACAAAAAAAACTTGAGATTCTGTTCGATATTTTATGTACAGCCGAGGAAAACACAAACAAAACAAGTTATGAGAATTATTACGGTCACTGGCCTTTAGAGGCTAAAATCAACTATTAATTCACTTGATAGTCTAATCATAACGTTTTCTTGATTTGATTTTATTAACCGAGATAATAGCCTGGGAAGCAGGGTTTCCTTAACTGTCGCACATTTTCAGAGGTTCACCTACTTATGGGAAAAATAAAAAATTTTATAAAGAAAAGGTAAAGATTTTAATTTTATTTATTTGTTTAAGTAAGCTTAATATAAGCAGTTTATACTTAAGAACTTAACCCTGTAATTAAAAATAAAAAAAAAAATAAATAACTGGCTATTTCAGCCCTTGAAAGGACTTTGACCTCTTATGATCAATTGTGTTGTGCGTGTTATTAAGTTTGTACACAATTGACCGAGAACCGGACCTACATGTTTAACGCCGACTCCGAACGGCGATGAACGGAATGTTCTCGTTCTCAAGAAGCTTTTCATGGCATTTTGATTACTCTCTGAGGTTTGCCATTGTCTGCAGAGAGGTGGCGGCCGTACAGAAAAATTATTTTAATTCAAATAATTTTCTGTCGCTGCTGGGGTTCGAACCTGTGTCTCCAAGTTCGTTGACATAGCGGCCACGCACTTCAACCAACTACGCCACGGACGCCACTGTAATTAACAGGGCATTAATTTTTTAATTCTAGCAGATACTATCTGTAAAACAGATAGATACCTTTAACGCGGAGGTCCTTTTTTAAAAAAGTGGGCGATATTCGACAAAGGGGCGTGTCACTATTAGAAAAACACTGTATTTTAGTTAATATTGAGTCTACGGCACTGAAATTTACAATAAAAAAAATAAAAATACAGGGGTAGGTACAATTATTACAAATTACGGTCTATAAAGTGGGCGTTATTTGACAAAGGGATGTGGAAATTTTAGAAACACACTGTGTATCGAATAATGTTGACACTAGGGTACTGAAATTTAGTACATGGGTAGGCCCCTACCCAAAAGTTCGACCCAAATTGGGGGACATCAGAATTCGTTTTAGAGGTATGGTACCTTCGGCGAAGTTTCTTATTTTGATCCCTAGAATACGATTTTCACAGAGCATTGAGCGATTTTTAAATCGACCCGCCCTAGTAGGCACAGTTACTAAAAATTACGGTAAAAAAGTGGGCGTTATTCAACAAAGGCGTGTGGCAATATTATAAAAATACTACATATCAGTTAATATTGACACTAGCGTACTAATATTTTCGTATGCTGGTAGGTGGGTAGATAGAATCATTACAAAAGTGGGCGGGATTGTACAAAGGATGTGGCGCTTTAAGGAAAGTAGTATATATCAGTTGATATTGATACTTGGAAACTGAAATTTGGCACAGGTCTAAGTAGAATCATTATAAAGTACGATAAATCAAGTGGGCGGGGATAAAAAGGGCGTGGCACTTGTAAAGAGACAAAATTAGAAAATACCCAACAAACTTTCAGGAATTAATAAAACAAATTTTTTAAGAACAAAGTTTAATGTTTGAAATTTGCCTCAAGAATACTATGACATAAATATTCTCTAAGGCTCATATTACACGGTGTCCGTTTGCCCGGCGTGCAATGGCCCATATTACACGATGTCCGTTTGTCCGGCCTTCGTTAGGGCAGACAAGCGCTTTTGTTGTTGCATCCGCTCTCACTCTCATTGTTTTTTGACAGTTTCACATTGAAAGCAACAACAAAGGTCGGACAAACGGAGATCGTGTAATATGGGCAAATGAATCGTTTTTACTCTCTTCCACATTTTGCACGCTGGTATGTTACAGGGTAGAAAAATAACTGCTTACAGCTTTTGACATTTCATTCAGTTTCATTACTTTTTCTCCTACACTTTATTCCAACAAGGGTTTCCTACAACTATTTTCTTCATACTGTTATAGTACAATAGTAGCACTTTTCTTAAAAAATTTTACTTTTTAGCTACTTAAGCACCCAAATCTTTAATTTCACCACCCAGCAACACTGTTTTGCACGATGTACGCTGTATTGACACCGGGCAAGAATGAACATATTTTGCCCGCTGTTCTTAATGTTCATCCTCTCACACTTTCAATTGTTTTTGACAGTTTCACGTTGAAAGCAACAACAAAATCGATTGTACGCCGGGCAAACGGACACCGTGTAATATGAGCCTAAAAAGGAAGAAATAAAAATGATTTAACAAAAAAAAAAAAAAACCGACTTCAAAATCACTACAAAGTAAAAAAATAATTTTAATTAATTTTTCCCATTAATTTCTTGGTCAAATTTTTAAAGTT
Organism: Pherbina coryleti; assembly: GCA_943735915.1. Taxonomy (NCBI): domain Eukaryota; kingdom Metazoa; phylum Arthropoda; class Insecta; order Diptera; family Sciomyzidae; genus Pherbina; species Pherbina coryleti. Next base: position 39,202,419 of record OX030948.1, read on the forward strand.
ATTTATATGTGTTATAATACTGGAAATCTTATCATTTTCATTTTTTCTATTTTGCTTCATTATCATCAATATATTAATTGTTTTATGAACATAAAAGCTGTGCTAATCTTTGACACACAATCAAGATCTTTTATCATCCCTGCACTATTTTAAGCTTTTTTATTTGATGCTATGCTGCCTTGGTGACACTGTAGTAATTTTAAAAACTTTGTGCACATAAACATTCTCACTATACGGGTTTGGGTGAGCTTGTAAAGCTCATATTGAATATGACATAGTGTGTAACAGCTGCACAAATAATGCATGGAATACATTGGCTACATTCAGCGTACTCAACAATTGCCAACTGAAAGAAAAAAATCGCTAAAAAGCTTTTTAAAGTTATTAATATTTTTATTAAAAAAAAACAAATTAGAAAAAAAAATAAAAAGATTTCGACTTAGTAAGATTAGTTACTTTAAAGCAGAGGTGCCCAAGCCCTATGCACTTGGTGCACATTTGTTTTTGTAAAAGCACTTAGGCATAGGCTGTGTATTCTAATATACACACACAGCAGTCCGCACTAAGCAATACAAAATACACAAACAAATTTGTATTTTTTGTTTTTGATATTTTTTCGTCGCTTATACCGAAGTGCAAGCAACAACACTTTCGTATGCTTTGTTGGTACATTTTGGTGACAGTGATCTTCTACGTAGATTTTGTTGTTGTCTAACGTAGTATCCCTGAAGGAAATGTCAATAGTAAAACTGTACTGATTCACTATTGACTTCGTCACCAGTACTACTGACCAGTTATATGACATACAATGCTTTCTACTGTAGACATTTACATGGGCTTGTCATTGCGAATCCACTAGTTCCCTTAGTACTATTGACTAGGTAGTTCTAATGGAACCACATGGAGACATTGGAACCATAGACTCACTAGTTCATTTTAGTAATTCTAGTCAACACTTTTTGAACTTTTTATAATATTTTCATACTAGTATACTAGTCGACTAGGTAGTTCGTATGGGGACATATGGAGACATTGGAACCAGAGATTCACTAGTGCATTTTAGTAGTTCTAGTCTACACTTTTGGAACTTTTTGTTAAATTTCCACACTACACCATTTCCAATTGTATTCTAAAATTTTCAAAATAAATTTGAAAATTGTCTAAATATCTTTTATAATTTTCCAAATGAATTTTGAAATTGAATTTTAAAAATTGTGTACAAAAAAAATTGGTCAATTTTAAAATCCATTGGCACAATTTTAGAACTTCAAACAAGTACATTTATTTTGTTAATATTACATATTTATTAAAGAGACAAAAATAAGGTTAGTTTCTTAAAAGTAAAAAAAGGTACGAATTCAGTGTTACAGTCTTTTTGTATCGGGTTTTTAAGATTTAAAGCCTGTTTTACAAGTCTAGGTTTCTTATTAAATAATCTTATTAAATAATAGCATAAAAGTTGCACATATGATTTTGTACATATTTCTTTGTATCAAATTGTTTCAAAATAAAAGAAGCTCATTTTCTCCAAGGCTGGCGAAACCTTTTAGCATTTTGAATTGATATAAAAATTATTGTTCTTTGTCAGAAGAGTCGCCTTCATTTTCATGTTGTTCCTTATTTTTGAACTTGCTGCGGCTGGTTTGTTTAAAATATTTTTTTTTCTGTCGTTGGAAAGCTGCTCTGAATGTTTTGTCAGAAGATTCACTGAAAGTTGATATAGCATCTGGGTATTGAAAAAAAAAAATATTTTGATATATAAAAAAAAAATTAAAACCTCGTTTAAAAAATTGTTTACCTATCAAAGCCTTGAACACATTGCCGTAGTCCCGTAATCGCTTTTTGCCGAAAGTTCCGTCAACATTAAAGTTCATTATAATATCGTGACCAAATATCTGATGTAGGTTTCGTTCAGCATTACCACCAAGAAGTACCTTTATTTGCCGTATCTATAAAATATAAATCAGAAATTTTTAAAATTGTTTGTTGATTTTGTTTCACAGTACAGTAAAGCACTTACATATGGATCTGCATGCGTCGCTAAAATAGCGTCAAATTCTTTCAATTTTTCCTCGGTGTTAATTGGAAATATGCCCATTATATTTTTGGCAACTGCGTTTTGGGTAACTATACGATCCAATAAAACTTTATGTTCCGCCAAAATATCAACTAAGGTGTTATATTGCTTCTGAGCAGCATCTGAAAAAAAAATATATTTATTAATAAGATACATGCATGGAGTTTCTCACAAAATTTCTTCAAGGGCCGAACTAAAACCAACAGCCAATGTTTGAACGAAAAACTTTTTCCAAAGCTTTTAGCTCTTGCTGCAGAAGTTTTCAATAAAAGTTTCTATCCGAAAATCTCTGCGAAAAGCATAAAACACTATGGCTTCGCCACTTTGACATGGTTTTTGATCTTTATTACCCGTAAAGGCTCAACAATAGGGTGGTCCTTATTTTAAAAATTTTGGATGCTGCTTAACAAGTCCAGTGTTACGGAGTAGCAAAAATTTTCAAAAAAGGAACTCTCTACACAACAGCCGTTCTTATACAAACCTTTATTTGAATCTATTTTTTTTGACAGTTCTTCGCAGCCATGACACTTTTGATTAACTTGAAAAAAAAAACTTTTGTTATCAGTACAGTATATAATGGTAACATAGAAAAAATTACCTTGTTGTGGAAAATACTTTAGTTTTCCTTTGGAATGTTGGGCATCATTGTTCGACATTGTTCTGGAAGGCAGGCGTGTAGAATTGGAATTATTACAAAATTTGTATTAAAAGGTAAGGATAAAAATTTATACTGAATATCATTCATAACAAATTTTTCTTTTTCGCCTAAAAGAAAATTTGTTTTGAAAATGCCTAATTCACAAGAATCGAGGGGCTCTTGGAAAAAACTCTCTAAATCAAGCAAACGCCGTCCTGCAACGTAAATGATATCGTTTTCTTTTATTATTGCTTCGATTTTTATAGGAATATCTGATTTAACCGACCAAACATTATTGGGTTCTTTGCAAGAAATTAAGCAATCATTGATAGAAGCTTTCACAATGGCACCTTGTTTGTACTTTAACTTTTCTGTTTTAGTTTCAACATATACTAAGTGTTTTTCTCTTTGCACAATTTGTTGAAGAATTGACGATGGTTTTCGAACATGTCTTTTTAAAATTTGTAATTTATTTTCAAAATCGTATGCCGAAAATGACGTTAGAGGTCCATACAATTCTGCGCTGGATGCTATATGCAATAGGTTGTGCACATTAAAGGAAACGCTGTCTGCACCGAATACAATAGGGAAATTTTCAACAAATAATTCAAGTAGATCATTAGCTACATTTATATTATTGTTAACATGTCGTGGATTACTCAGTAGCCTATAAGCGCAATGTAAGAGCAAAAATTCATAGAAAATATCTTTGTGTATTTGATTGTAAAGTACAATTACTCCTGTGTAGGCGAGAAACTGATGAAATTCAGTGGCCTTCCAATAATGTATTTCATCTAAAGATCTTGGTTTCCGTGGAAACTCCTTGGGAAAAAATTTTCTTAATTTTACGAGTTTAGTAGATATTTTCGAGACATTTGCTTTTGGAGTTATTTCTTCTGTTCTATTTTTGATGATTCGAATAAGCATTTTTCTTGTAACCCCAAGATCGATAAGGTGCATACTGTCTAAAGGAGTTTGCGTTACCATATTAAAACCTATTTCTTCGAGGGGAGGTTTTTCATTTTTCAATTTTTGGCTATGATGCTTTTCATATTTTCTTAAAGAAAAGTCTTCGTCGGAAATTAAAGTGCCGCTGACAGTTTTATATGTTAGCACATTGCCAATTTTTTTTGATACTTGTGTGCACTTAGTACAACCATGTGATGCAGTATGACCTGGGACACCACAAACGAAAGACTTAGCCGGCGTGTCGCATGTTAAACAGCGAAAAACAATGTTAATTTTCTTATCATTTAAAATAAATCCATCTTTAAGCGAATGAAATTCTTCGACAAAATTTTTGAAAAACTCTTTAACACAAGTCGGTTTGGTAAGTCCTACATATATACCTACAGGAAAAGGTTTCACTTTCTCTTTTAAATTTACGATCTTCAAAAGAATTGGCCACAACTGGATTCGCGAACTTTTAAATAATGGGATTCCGTCGATGTTTATATCCAGTTCAATTTTGTCATAGTTTTTCAACACGTCTCCAACTTTTTTTAGTTGATTTTGGATTCCAATGTGGCAATAACTTCCAGGGAAAACTTTTCTGACTGAAACTTTACACCTTTCGCCCAACAATGCTGCAGCTGAAAGCGGAACCTGCAGGCCATGCTCCTGTAATATGGCCAGCAGCTTCTCCAAACATTTTCTGGAAGGTGCTGTCTCAATATACCAATTTTTTATTTTTTCGCGTAAATTTAATTTTGGAGTCGACAAATCTTCAAAATATTGCTCAAAATCTTCAACAGGCTCTTCCAAATTTTCAGCAGGCTGCACAAAATTGCTTAAGTTAGAACTTTCACTAAAAATGGTTGCTTCGTTTTCATTATTTTTATTTTTATACAAAATTTTTTGCTTTATTACAAGTCTTTTGTAATTTCTTTTGCTCATGGTATATTTTGTTTAAATTGTAAATTTATTCACCTTTAAAATTAACTTTTTCACTTTTTTTTATAAAAACTTTAATATTGTGCGTCATCCACGTGTATTTTCAACAAAACAAAATGAAACAATAAAAAAATAAAGAAGAAGCAAAGCTTGCTAGCCATAAAAAATGTCTCTACCTATCAAAGGCAAAGTAAAAAGTGTAGACGCTTTCGTTGACAATGTCACCAAAAAGTCGCCCAAAATAGTCGACAAAAGTGGTGACTTGGAGACACTTGACCCCAGGCTTCCTTCAGGGATGCTTTCGTTTAAGAAAGTTTGTAGGATTTTATATGTATTAGTGTTTGCACTTCCATAAGAAAGTTTTGGGCACCCCTGCTTTAAAGCTTTTATGTTCATAAAGCAATTCATATATTGATGATAATAAAACAAATTAGAAAAAATGGAAATGATAAGATTTCCAATAATATAATACATATAAATAACTTTTAAAATTTGACCAAGAAATTAATAGGAAAAGTTATTTAAAATTATTTTTTATTTTGTAGTGATTTTGAAGTCGGTTTTTTTTTTTTTGATAAAAAGTTTTTATTCCGATCTCATGTCCACACCTACATCTACCAGGCAGAAAAAAAAACCTACCAGAAAGAAAGCCTTCAACTATAAAGGTCAGCAAATTTCCAAAACTCTCCTTAAAAAGCCAGAGTAACTTTATTTTTATTTTCAAAATAAGCTTTTGGCATTAAAAATAATTTTCCGAAAAAGTTTTTATAAAAAAAAAAGCTATGAATAGCTTTTATGTCTAGTATTGTTGTAAAACAACACTTGTAATAACAATATGTGTTCTTATTTTATTATTTTCTGACGAAAACAAGTTTTTCGAGCTCTAGGCCAAGCATGTTGTCAACAAGACAACATGAAGAACAAAGAAGGCAACAACCAACAACAACAACAACGGCTCTGTATAGAGCAAATCACACAGCTTGAGTATACAGACTGTTTCATTGGCCGCTACACCAACTCATCAGTAGCCTTTGTATGACTTTACACTGTGATCCACTCAAGCTACTTAGGTTCTACATATACTGCCAATAAAATATTAATATTAAATTATTTTCTGACAATTTTGTTACATTTATAAAAGCATTATAGATTGGGCCTTATTTCGACATGGTGGTCCTACACTAAGATAAAATAATATTAAATTTATCCAAAAACTTTTTTAATTCATCCAAAAAGCGAGTCAATTTTGCACCAATAACGCATTTGCATAAATCGAGTACGTAAATATTTAAAATTTATTTAAATACTTTTTTAATTAAATAAAATATTTAAAGAGAATTAATAAAAAATATATTAAAATTATGCACGAATTTGTTTAAAATATCTTCAAATATTTAATATTTGAAAATAAAACTATCGCATTTAAAGAAAATTTGTATAAAAATATTGAATTTAAAAACCAACATATTTAAATTCAATAAGAATTAGAATTTATAAGGTGCAAGATATTCGTTAGAAAATATCGAGTTACCACTCCACCCTACATCATTTCATCAAGCGACCACCCATTGCACTCACAAATCATCTTGGCCAAACATCCAGGCTATATTACCCTTGCATTAAGAACTAAACGAGAACTATAAGAAACCTGCAACTGCAAGAAATAAACTGCAGGAACAGAGTGCGACGCTGTCGCTGCTTGTCGATTATTTCAGCTGTATGGAATATGTGTGTAGGTGTGTGTGGTATAAATAAAATTTAAATACGGGAAAAAACGATAATATTAATATGCGTTATTTCCCTTAGTGTAATATTCCCTTAGTGTATATTCCCATAGTGTAAATATCAGACCATTTTATAACCTTCTGAGCTGGATATATTTTTTACTTTTTCATACTTTATTTTAATGTTTTTGAAAAAAGAATTGAATCAGCAAAAATACAAAATTACAAAAATAAGTTAAAAAAAAACGTTTCTCTCCTATCTGGTAAAAACCGTTAGGTTGGCCTTATTTAGGTAACTTACCTTACTTAAACTTAGCCAATTTCATAGTTGACACCCATAAATTGACTTAACCCTTTGACGACCATTGGGACACCGGTGACCCTTTTACTTTCGAATTTTTCCTGGAAAAACTATGCAAACGATTTTTCTTTACAAGGTATCATTCAACAGAGAATGAATGTGGCTTCCAGAAAGTACTTAATTTTCAAGGGTAGATTCATCCTTTTGTCTACCAGACTATTCCAAAGTCGAAAAATCTTTACTTTTTCTCCCCTTTCTTTTTGCTGCAATGATTTGGGGGTAGGAGGAGCTATAGGTAAAACGGGCAACTTTCCACTTTTTAACAAAAAATAGCAAAAAAAGATAGTCCACTTTTGGGCTATCCACGCGACCACCAAATCTGACGGGACCTATATGTTCCAATGGTCGTCAACTATAAAATCTAAGACATATTTAATTTTGTTGAAAAGTTGATTTATTTGAAATAAAAATAAATTGGTTGCATTTTTGATCAATATATTGAATTTTCATTTTCTTATGATGAAATTTGAAGTTATTTCGATCAATGGCGAAGCAAAATGTTTTTTGCAAAAGGCACAAAATAGTAATTATTCGATGGCCTTTGTGTTGTTTTCAGCAGAAAATACATCCTTACGTCCCGTTTCACTTTTGCAGAATTATCGGACAGGGAAGTGATATCCGCAAGTTTAAATCTCTAAGGTACCTATCTTACAACTTCGCGGTTGGTGACCGTATTGATCATTTGAGTAGCCAGTTGCCCGCGGACTTCCAATGCAGATATAGAAAGTGAATCATTATTCGAAGAAATAATTTTGTTGTAACCACAGTGCACAGCGGCAGATTTACATACGGGTTGAAAAGGCTTTAGCCGTCACTCCCTTTGAAGAATTTTTTGTGTGGGAAAAAATAAATTAAAAAAAGCGCTAAAAGCCGTTTCAGCCTCCCCCTTAGACTATAAAACTGTTAGCTCAGTCCTTCCTCCCTCTGGTGAATCCTAGATCCGCCACTGAATGGGCACACTCAAATCAAAGCGATCGCAGAAAAGACGCAAGTAGAATTTGGTCTTTGATTTGCGATCTTGTTCGTAGTAATACTGAAATAAAAACACAAAATCAAAAGTATAATTTTCTTTCTAATGGTGGTACTTTGCTCACTCTACGACTATTGGCCCAAAAGATATTTCCAAAATAGGTCAAAAATTCGTTAAAAAATCCCAAAAATTTGTTTGTTACGGAGTTTTGTTTTGCATCAAATGAAAGATCCGATTTTTTGGAAAATTTTACCTATTTTGTGATATTTTGAAAAGTCGTAAAGATGTCAAAGTACCACTATTGGAAAGGTTATTTTTCAACCTTTCATTGGATATCAAACAGTACGCCGTAGCAAATATAGAAGGCCAGATATTATGATAGAATTTTTGGGGTTTTTTAACAATCCTTTTAAATATTTTGGGAACATCTCCTAAACCAATAGTCATATAGAGGTCACAGTACCATCAATGCAAAGGTTATTTTTTAAACTTTCATTGGTAAACTTTCATAACAGATAAAAAACAACGAGTTTTCATGAAGTAAATCAAAATTCAACATCAAACTTTTCGTTCGCATACTGTCAACGAGAGAAAATAGTGGTATACATTTTTACCGTTGACGACCATTGGGACACATAGGTCCCATGATTTTTCACACTTTTACAGGTAAAAACATTGTTTTAGCGACACTTTTGTTTAGTAATATGGAGTCCCTTGACACGAATCCGTTGTCGGATTAACGAATTTTCCAGCGGTTCAGGAGCGGTCGTCAAAGAGTTAAATGAGCGACAGCAACACTGCTGCAATGAAGGCATGTCGTTACTATACTACCACAAAAGCCTTTTCATAAGAAATGTATTTAAATAAATTTTGACAAATGTCGTCGTTATATCTTTTTTAAGGTTATGTACAAAGCTTCTCATATTCGCAGCTTTAATATAGAAAAGGTATAGTGGAAACAATGGAAAATTAACACAATTTACATAAATTTTTTGGTCCTGAAAGTCAAAATTCAGATTGTAAGATTATTAAAAAAAAAAAAACATTTTTATATATCAGTAAATATTAAAATACCTTATTATATTATATAAGTCCAACAAGATAGAAAGTTGAAAGGTCAGCTGAAAATTAATCGAATTATCGAACATAAAAATAAGCATAAGCTACTTAAAAAACATAGCTTATTTAAATCTTTTAAAAAAAATCTTCGGATACAAATAAGAATGGAACGTATTTGGGCTGAAAATATAAAAAAAAAAATAAAATGAAAAAGAAAAAAAATTGTGTGGGTAGCACAAGACCGAGTAAAAAGCAGAGCTTAAGAAGAAATAAATTAACACAAATAGGACACCTTCCTTCAAATGAGAATGCAACAACATAATAATTCTGTGTGGGAAACACTGCCCACTTATATTTTAAAATTACAAAAAAAAAGAAGAAAAAAAATCGCATAAATAGTATTCTTCATACAAAGTTGACAATAAAGCAATCAAGATTATTTTATTTTTTTTTTTGTCACTCGGTGACATTTACTGTCACTGCTTTTGCAAGGACGAGCTTGAAATAAAAAATCTGACAGATAATTGCAGCAAACGCTGTGAAAATACTAAGAAATTTAATAAATATTCAAATGTGCTTGAAATTTTTTCTCACGCCATACAAATTGAAAATGTTAAAGTCTCATTCCTTTTCAGGGAAGTGAGAATATTTCTACTCATTTAAATAATCATAATGAAGTTATAGGCTGAAATCCTGCAATGCTTGGCATTGATGTGGAAATTCAGAGAAATACATCTCTATTTATTTGAATTTTTTTTTTTTTTTGTGGGTTCATTAAAGTAGTCAACTGAATAAAAATGATGAACCAAAATCGACGAGAAGTTTGTATGTCAGATGATGTACCGGTAGATGTACCGGCACGTAATGTGTTTTTAATGTTTCAAGGCTTTGTTAGTTCGACAGTCTGTTTGTCTGTTAGTCTGTCATATTTCTTAAATTTACCCTCTTCAAGAATAAAATATTGATTTTGTTTGATACCTTTATTCACTTAAAATTTTTTAGAGATTTTTATTTTATTTTTTTTGTTTTTTTCATTTTATGAAGTTCTGTCATGAGTACTGCTCTGCGTTTTTTGCTTTAAGTTGCCATGACTTTTGGCTTAAGGCCTAGAAAATAACGTTGAACCTAAAACAACAATAATATTAATGAAATAATTTTACTTTATTCTTGGAGTAAAGAATACTTTGCTCTGCAATAAAAATCTCTAGAAATGAAACCTATTCTGTTTTTTTATAACGTCTAAGCTGAAATGATTGAATGACAAAAGTGGGCAGGGAAAAGTATTTTTATATCTTACGTTAAAGAAAGAGTGGAAAATAATCATCATTAAAATAAGCGATGTTTTTTGTCGTCTCGTTTTTAAGGCTATGGAAGGGTACAGCAGACAGAGTAAACATCATTTGTAACCTTAGATGCTGAAAACATCTCCAACCGAGCCGAAAGAAAAGTTTAGGTAAAAGGTGAAAGTCCTGCAAACGTTTTCGGTTCAATATTTTTTCTTTTATAAATTTTTGTTTAAGAGAAGTTTGTTTGAGTTGTGTCAAGAAGAGAAGATTTCGCAAGAAAATCGTCTAGAATTTATGAAAATTAAATACGAGGATACTCGAATTCGAATTTATCTAAGGATATAATTCAAACTAATTTTTTGACTTTAAAGGAAGATTTTTTTGGAAAAAAATTATTTGATATTAAATTATTGACCTTATTATACGAGGATAATCCTAGAAGTAGTCAACCTGACGTATAGATCGCGGTGGTTGTTTGAAAAGAATGGCTATGATAGAAAGTATCAACCTTATAAAGCTTAAAGGCCCAATCAAGATATGCTTAAGCGAATACAAGTATCAGAGAGAAGTAAACGAAAAGTTTGCTTAAGTTTTTCATTCACTTATGTAGTTCAAACAAAACTCGACACAAAATACAATAAAAACACAGTCTGCATAAAAAAAAACCCATCAGAAAACATCATCAAATCAAAAAACATTATGTTGTGAATAAAAAGCTTAATTTTGCAGTGAAAACTTATGGTTTGAAAAGTTTGCCTTAACTATAAATTAAAAAAAAAAAAATAAAAATGATTTTTATTCATAATTTGGTGAAAGATATAATGAAAACAAAATTAAAATTATTTAAAATACAGTTTGCTCTCACTCAAGTTCAGCAAAGTAAACGAAAATTGTGAAACTGAACGAAAGGAAAGCTTAAGCAAAACTTGGCGACCTTAAGTTTTAAGTTGTACGACGCACAGTGGGTTGTAATCCCAAAAAATGGAGATTAATTCATCTAGAAGACAGAGGGAATTTTTAACTTTTGTTTTAGTTAGATTGGGTACAAATGAAAACAAAAAATTCTGTCCGTCCGTCCGTCTGTCCGTCTTTCGACATGATTAAAGTCGTAATTTTGAAGCTATCGCCATGAAATTCGATATTTAAGCTTGTATCTAAAATATGAAGATTAAGTTGGAAAAAGAGCCAAATCGAATGAAAACCACACCTACCTCCCATACAAAGTGACTTTATTTTAGAAGTAAAATCTCTTTTTAAAAACCTACAAAAATTAAAGAAATGCTTTGAAATTTTGCACGTAAGTTTTTCTCTTCAATATAAATCATAACTATGAAATTCTGCAAAATCAGATAAAAACCACGCCTACTTCCCATACAAAATGACGTCATCTTAATAGTAAAACCTTAATAAATTCCTCAAAAATTATTTCAAATATAAAAAATTTTAATAATTAAAATGTATTCTAAATTTAAAATTCGGAGAAGTTGGAAGTAAACGACGCATATCGTCCATACAAAGTGACGTCATCAATATAGTAAAAAGTTAAAAACTTCGGCCCAGTCTATTATTTAAGTGAATATTCTCACGAAATATGTAATAAAAATGATTCGCGCAAAATATATCTCTACCACATTATGTCAGAACTTTAATACAACAAAGAAATAGCTATAGAAGAAAATGGCAACGCTATGGATATATTGAAGATTATTATGAGATGAAAATTCTGACCCTGAGGATTCGGGAAGAAATCGAAAAGTTCAGAAACAAGTCTTGGAATAAATTACTATTATCACTAGATAAAGGCTCTTCCCCTTTTTGGAATATCTCAAAAATTTTAAGGAAGAAGTCAAAAAGTATTCCTATCTTAAAACATAATAATGCAAATTTTTCTTCCAACCAAGAAAAATGTGACTTCTTAGCTCAGTCATTTGCTTCAAGCTCTTCGATTTCTTCCAATCTGGGTAATAGTGCGACAAAATCGCAGATTAAAAACACTATAGAACACTTTCAAACACTTAATCCAAGTCCTACTAACCAACTATATACGAATACGAAAACGGTCTCACTCATAATTAAAAAACTTAAAAATAAAAAATCACCAGGAATAGATGGAATAAATAATAGATGTTTAAAGGCGTTACCCAAAAAAGGGAAAAAATTCTTATCAATAGCTATTAATGCTTGCCTCAGACTTGGCTATTTTCCCCGTGTATTTAAAGAGGCTAAAGTTATTCCAATACTCAAGCCAAATAAACCAGCGAACTGTCCTTTCGCGTATCGACCAATTAGCTTGTTGTCGTCAATAAGTAAAATACTCGAAAAAGTTATAAAGGAAAAGTTGAATGATTTTATCGAAGCAAATAATATTATTCCCTCACACCAATTCGGTTTTAGACGAGAACACAATACTATCCATCCCCTTATAAGGATCAGAAATTTGGTCCATTCAAACTTCAATAACCAAAAATCACTGGATGTAAAAGCTGCTTTCGATACTGTCTGGCACGACGCTCTGGTTTTCAAAATGATACATTTTAACTTCCCTCCCATCAAAATTCAAATAATACAGAGCTTTCTCTCTGAACGGACCTTTAAAGTTTATATTGGATCTAACAGTTCTAGTTTAACCCCTATATCAACTGGCTGCCCTCAAGGTTCTTGCTTATCACCTTGCTTATATAATTTGTACACAGCCGACTTTCCCCGTTTAGACTATTGTACATTGTCCATTTTTGCAGATGACTACGCAGTGCTCTGTTCAGATATTTTAGCTGCTGATTTAATCACCGATTTAAATCAACGATTTATGTAATAAAAATGATTCGCGCAAAAACGCGCATATTTTTATTGCTGAATATGGAAGCTCAGATATTCAAGTTTAATACAAAATTTTCATTTTTACTTGATGTTACGGTATTACTATTTAAAACTCCACATATATTTCGAAAATAGCACAAATTTTGACATATTTTAAAACATTTTTTTTAAATATTTCCACACAATTATTTTTAACCATTTTTTTTTAAAATCACGTTTAGATATCTGAAGTTGAAGGTTCCATAATAAAAATATCACTTTTGACGTACAAGAAAAATGTATTAATTTTTGAACTATGCCAAATTTCAATTTGTTAAACTGTTCACGAAAAAACCAAACATTTCTCAAGTTCTAGGCTATGCAGCAGAAAAAGCAAACAATCCTTTGAAATTTTCAGTAGTGATGTACAATTTTGTGCTCTTTAATCGAGCAGTAAAAATTTTCAAAAAAACAAATTTACATTTTTCAATTAATCTCCACTTTTTTCGATTTCAACCCTCTGTGCGACGTTATGATGTTCAGTATTTATTTGGCAGCCATCATTAGTGGACGTTCTCTGTGAGTTTCTTAACATGGAAAAAATTGGCCATCGTTATGTGACACAATGCTTTTAATTGAAAGGCCTTAGTCCCACTAATATCAAAAGCTAAATTCTACTCTGGGGGGAGTCTGCTCTTTTATTTTCAACAGTAAAATAAATACTAAAGCAGAGTTTCAATTAGGCTGTACGAGCTCTTAAGACAAACATCGCAGTGATTGACCAAATGAGGAGACCATGCCAGAAATGGTGAAGAGAATCCACAAAATGATATTGGATGACCGTCGACTGAAAGTGCGTGAGATAGCAGACATGATAGGCATTTCAAAAAGTCTTGTACATCGCATATCGACTGAAAATTTAGACATGAGAAAACTGTTCACATTATGGGTGCCGTAACTACTCAGAATGGAACAAAAATCGAGTATTTGGCGAAAAAGAAAGTTTTGTTTTATCAAAATAAGTTCACACATTTGCTTCGGTAATGTCCAAAATCAATAAGTAAAAGTTCGAATTTCTTCATCACGCACCCTTTTAGCCAGATTTAGCCTTCTCGAATTATTTTCTGTTTCCAAACTTGAAAAAATTGTTCGTTGGTAAAAGAATTGCCAACAATGAAGAGGTGGAGTCTGCGGTTAATGATTATTTTGAGAAGCTTGATGGTTCTTACTTTAAACAGGGTATCGAAGCTATTAAATATGTATCGAGCTAAAAGGAAGAGAAATAAATATATTTTTTTTTGTTTTCTCTGTTAGGTGCGGTACTTCTGAGAATACCCTCGTATGTCAACTGAAGAACTTCAACCAGAACAATTTTTTACCACTTTTGAATTGATTTTCCTGCTGACATAAGAGGGTCACTTTTTAAGCGGTGGGACACTCTGTACATTCTGAAGTAAAACAAATCAGAATGAAAAATGAATTCTATACCTACACTGAAAAAAAACTGTTTAAAAATTGACGACAATTGTTATTAATTTGACAAATTTCGTGTTTAAAAATTAGCTTGCGACAATTTTCGTCAAAGTAAGAGCAAATGTGTTTAAAACTTTTGAAAAACATATAAAAGAAAGGCAATTTATGAACACATTTTTTGAACACTTTGTGTTAAATTTTAAGCAAATGTTATTTTTTCAGTGTACTCCTATAATAAAAAATTATTCTGTAAGCGTTTAAAAAAAAATCGGCTTTTTTTTAAATCGGTCGACTAGAACATGAGATATCAATTCTAAGAGTGTAGAAAACAGGTCTGTAATGCATCAGTATCATAAATTGCATCAGTATAATACAATGATATTGAGAATTCAAAATAATTTCATAAATATTAAAAAAAGTTTATTGACATTTTTGTGTTTCGAACTCACAACATAGCGATTATAAAGAAAACGTGGTAGGCATTGAGCTATACAACTCACATGAAAATATCTTTTAAATATAAATAAATTAAAGCGTCCGCTCGCGTGCCTTAGTGAGCTACGCTATAAAAAGGCCCACAAGTAATGAGCTACATTTAAAGCTTCTGTATTGTTTCTGTGTTTGTCTTTTGTCTTTGATTTGTTGTTGTGTTTTTTGTTGCTACATAAGCCGTTGCTCTCAAGTCTTGCTCCCAGAGCGCTCTCTGCCCATAGCTGCTCATGAGTCAAGAATGATAGAAACAAGATTACGCATTCCGCAGTCCCGTTATCTAATGCTCTATTTCTCAACTGAGGGCATGACGTCACACAGGACTTTTGCTTGACAAAAACGTATGCAAATGTGTGATCTCTTAGGCAAATTTATGAAATTGAAAATAAATTCTTTCGAAATAGTAATGTAAAAATATCTACTCTTCTGTATAAAAATATGAATATTTTCGTATATGAAAAATATGAATTTTTTAAACTTTCAAGATTTGTATCTCCTAAACTATTCGAGACTGACTAAATTTTATTGTACCATTGGATTAAGAAGGTTCATATACATATTATAAAAATAAGAACAAAAAAATATTTAGGCGTGGGTGTGGGAGTAAAATTATTCCAAATTCTGACAATATCGCTTGTGACGTCAGAACAAAAGAAAAAAAACAAACAAAAGAAAAAACGAACAAAGGAAAAAACCGCGTGGTATGCAAATAATCAGTTGTTTGAGGCAAGTGCGCCTGTAAACAAGTTTTGAAAATAGGTGTTTTTGCAAGTGAAATTTCTTAAGTAAGTAATTTATTTTTACTTTATCTTTACTTATCTTTAATTTATCTTTAATTAATAATTTATTTAGTTAATCAATCAAAAACCATTAAAATTGAATTGTTTTAAAAATGGAAACATTGATTAGTAATTATTTCAGAAAAAATGCAGATTTTTCATTGATTTGTTCAAAACAAAAACGAACTGCTGACCCAAAGATTTCTAAGGAAGGCCTTTTGAAGCAGTATCGATGGTTGCGAATCTAACCCTTATTTTCGATAAAATTAAAAATCTCTCTCCTTCTCTCTCTCTCTCTCTCTCTCTTCCTCTCTGCAGCTCTCTTTTTGAGGTAGACAAAATCAAAAAGAATGCAACGAACTGCTGACACAAAGCTTTTCAAGAGAGGCCTTTTAAAGCAATCCAAAGTCAGCTAAATTGGAGTGCTTTTTCCAATGACATGTAATGTTAAAATAAGAGCCTGAACAGAATCAAAAATCGTTGCGACCAACGACCCTCTCTGGTCGTCGAACGCAGAGAATGTGTCCAGAATGATGCGATTGCGATTAACAATTCAAGGTTGCTTTCATTTAGTATTTTTTTATTTATTTTTTCTATTTCATTTCAATGTGTTGGTCTCTTCAATTGTGTGAATACAACACACACAAACAAGAAATGTCAGAAGATAACAAAAAACTAAGCAAATTTCATGAAACACACCCAATTCTTAGCAAAAATATGGCAACACTAATGGCACT
Organism: Pherbina coryleti; assembly: GCA_943735915.1. Classification (NCBI taxonomy): domain Eukaryota; kingdom Metazoa; phylum Arthropoda; class Insecta; order Diptera; family Sciomyzidae; genus Pherbina; species Pherbina coryleti. The sequence goes on from OX030948.1 coordinate 39,218,700, forward strand.
CAGAGAGAGAATCGTCGGTCGCAAGAGAAGAAATAGAATAGATTCTAATTGTGCGATTTATCGTTGCGGAAAAAGAGCTGCGTTTTTTTCTACATTTTGCATGTATTTTCCAACAACAAGATCGGCGGCCGCAACGATTTTTGATTCTGTTCAGGCTCTAACAATGGTGTGTCATACGTAGGGTCAGCGCTTTCAGCTGACTTGCAAGCACTCCAAAAGGCCTTTTGGAGTGCTTTTTTCCCGCTGGGAATACAGAAGCTTATGAGCCCGAACAGAACCAAAGTGGCTGTCGGTTGTAGGACCTCTCTCGGAGAAATCCGCTGAGAACACGTCCAGAATAGGAGCGGTTGTCGGTTGTCGGATCAGCGTTGTTTTTCGTTGTGTAAATGGTACAAATTCAACACACACACACACACAAAACGAAATGCCAGCTCGTAGAATGCAACACACACACACACAAAACAAAACGTCAGCTCATGGTAAAAACTAAGAAAATAGCACTGAACACATCCAATCCTTAGCTAAAATATGGCAACACTTACGCCACTCAAAGAGAGATCCGCCAGCCGTCGGAGAAAAAATAGAATTGATTCTATTCTGGCGTTTTTCCGTCGCAGATTTCTACGGCCATTTAAATTTTGGTGGCTGCATATATTTTCATGTATTTTGTTGCACAGCGCATCCGACAACCGACAGCCGCTTTGGTTCTGTTCGGGCTCTAAAATGTAGTGGTGCCCATACCCGTTTCATGAACTGTCTCATGAGCCTTAATCGTCTCATTTGCGCACATGCTCGTGTATATTTGTACGCTACAAATATTTTTTAGTCATTCCCGTACAAGAGCAAGCACGATTGCTTTAAAAATTTGGCGCTCATACGTGGGCGTGAGAAGTTTAAAAGGTACAGGAGCGTGTACCAAAATGAGCTATGTGCGTGCTCGCGTGTGTACATGAACGAACCTTTCTGTGCCCTGGTAAATATTTTTGTTTCACTGGATCTTTAACAAAAAAACATTGCATAAAAATATTTATAAATTAAAAATAAATATCAGCGATTTTACATTTTCAGTAGCGCTGGCCTAAATTTCAATTATCCTTTATTTCTAGAATTGGGTCCTCAAAATTATTCTAAATATAAAAGACAACCAATTACTATGAATAAATTTGAGTTAATCAACATAACATAATTAATCAATTTCATTGCTTTTATCGAAGTTGGAAATATTAAACCTACCTCCTCCGCACACACCACTCTCAACAACAACAGCAACAAAACTAATTGGCAACACATGAATACATAAGAAAGTCAATCCATACAATAAATATTTTGCCTAATACGCACGCACAATGAAATCTTTGTATGTGTTATAAATCAAAAGTCAAAATAGTTTATCATATCCGGGCAAGCTAGGAGCAAAAGGATGTTTCTTGCCCAAAGTCAAACATTCAGTAGGCGCCATATTGAAGGTGTAACGGACGAATGAACTTTGTCCTATTTATATGTATAGTCGTATATATATAAATAGACGCAAAGATAGATGCAAAGACGGTTATGAGAAGAGTCGGAGGGTTGAAGTCAGCCAAGTCGAAAATTATACAACCGCATAACATGATAGTGTCGACAAGCAAGAAACAGTTGTTAAGGAATAACGCATACGTTACAAGTGCGACAAAAACATATAATCCACTGGGGGATTCCATGAAAAATTGCTTCGAGTTAATGTATGCAAGAAAATAAATGGAATTAATTAAAATAAAATAAAAAAAAATAATAATACAAATACGACAACTTAGTCAATCAGTAGAAAGTAGTTATGTGCCAATTAGTGGGCAACAATTATCATAATGATGCATATCATTAAAAGGAAAAGAATTTTTTTTTTTTTTTTGCTTTTGACTTAAATCTTAAAGTTCAACTTAATATTCATGGAGAAATTTTTGGGAAAAATAAAAATACAAATGAGGACATTTCCAGAAAATGGTCAATAGCGAACTACGAATGTATAAAAATATAATATGTATGAATTTTAATTATCTGAATGTATTGATAGTTTTTCTTAAACAATTCTAACTTTTCTTAAGTAAGAAGTAAATGAATTTTATACTTTTTTAACCAATGCTAAGATGTCGCGTCGAGGACCAAAAATCATCACTTGTTTTTAATGCGAGTATAGAAAGAATAATAAGAGATATTTAATTTATTTATTATTATTTTATTTTTATTAAAAGCTAGCTTTTTCCCGGTGCGGGTTACTGAACCTTGCAACTATATCGGAACATAATAATTATATTCAAAACTTTTCTTAGACCCATAATTTGACACCACTGTCATTATTCACTGCCCGTTAGTTTGCCAGTAGCAGGACATCACAAAATAGTAACTCCATTTTGATTTTGTGTGTAAGCACTGTTACTTTTACTTCCGAAAACTATTCGATATTATAAATTTTAATTATATGGGCGAAGCCACACTCTCTTATACAATGCCCATCCCAGTTTTATATTCAATAGACATTAGTACAGTTTAGTACAGTTGCCGACAATGAGCATACAAACTAAATTACCAAAATGTAGCCGAATCGACGAAAACCGTCGGAAATATAGCATTTATATTGATATGTGGGCGGTAAAATGGGGTGCGACAGAAATTTAAACCATCTCGTGCTTGAAAAAAATGTACTGCCAAAATTTCAGCTCTATCGGCTCAATGGTTTTTATTCTGTCGAAAATTTAGTTTGTATGGGCGAAGCCATGCCACGTTTTCAATGCCGGTGCCAGTTTTCCAGTAGAAATACCTAACCAATAAGTAACTCCATACTTGCAAGGCCATTAGATATCAAACATTTAAATTGTATGGGCGGAGCCATACCCCTTTTCCAAAGCCTGTCCCAGTTTTTCAGTAGAAGGATATCATCAAGTGGTAGTTCCATACTAAACTACATTGTTATGCTTAATTTAAATCCAAATATATTCGATATCCAAAATTTGGCTTGTATGGGTGGAGCCACACCCCCTTTTCTAAAGCCTGTCCCAGTTTTCCAGTAGAAGGATATCAGCAAGTTGCACCTCCATACTGAGTAATATTGTTGTGCAAGTTTTAAATCCAAAGATATTCTATATCAAAAATTTAGCTTGTATGGGCGGAACCACATCCTCTTTTCTAAAGCCCGGTTTAGTTTTCTAGTACAAAGAAGGACATCACCCAATAGTAATCCCATTCTGAGTTTTATTGTTATGGGACATTTTTTTCCAAAGCTATTCGATATCATATTTTTTAATTATATGGGCGGTGCCACACCCCCTTGTCCAATGCTTGCTCAATTTTGTTAGTCGAAAGACGCAACTAATAGCACGTTCTTACCAAGTTTCATTGATGTGCGACTCATAGCTTAAAAGATATACCGAAAATTTTGTCTGTTGAAAAAGTGCCACGCCCCACTTCCAACGCCCATAAAATTTTACCTGTGGAACGGCACTTGTAAATTGATGTAGAACACCGAATTCCCGTGCTATGCGACCTATAATTTTAAAGCTATTCGCTATAGTAGATTTGGGTTGTATTGGAGGTGCCACGCCCCCTTGTCCAATGTTCCGTGAATATTTTCCAAAACCTCTGCGTAACAATTACAAACAAACCCACAGAAGAAAGTATCCGATTTGGTCCAGTCGTATTCAAGTTTTAAGCATCCGAACAAACCAAGATTCATTTTTAACCGACTTCAAAATGGAGGAGGTTCTCAAGTTCGTTGGTTTGTCCGCTTTTTTTTTTTTTTTAAATGTATGTACATCGATAACTTCTTGCCCGATTTCCGTAATTTTTTGTCAACAGATAGATACCAAGAACGCGGAGGTCCTTTTTTAAAAAAGTGGGCGATATTCGACATAGGGGCGTGTCAATATTAGAAAAACACTGTACTTAAGTTTATATTGAAATTTACAGTAAAAATACTGGGGTAGGCAGTATTATAACAAATTACGGTCAATAAAGTGGGCGTTATTTGACAAATGGGTGTGGTCATATTAGAAAAACACTGTATTTCGAATAGTATTGACACTAGGGAACTGAAATTTACAGTAAAAATACTGGGGTAAGCACAATTATTACAAATTACGGTCAATAAAGTGGGCGTTATTTGACAAAAGGGTGTGGTCATATTAGAAAAACACTGTATCTCGAGTAGTATTGACACTAGGGAACTGATTTTTGTACAGGGGTAGGCAAAATTTTTAAAAATTACTGCAAATAAAGAGGGCATTATTCGACAAAGGGGTGTGGCAATATTAGAAACACTACGGTGCTGAGATGTAGTACATGGGTAGGCATAGTTATTACAAATTACAGTCAACAAAGTGGGCTTTACTTGACAAAGGGGTGTGGTCATATTAGAAAAACACTGTATCTCGAATAGTATTGACACTAGGGTGCTGATTTTAGTTTAGTGAATGTGAATTTAGTACATGGGTAGGCACAGTTACTACAAATTACGGTCAATGAAGTGGGCGTTATTTAACAAAGGGGTGTGGCAATATAATAAAAATATTATACCTCAGTTAATATTGACACTAGGGTACTAATGTTTGGTATACAGGTAGGTGGGTAGGTAGAATCATTACAAAAGTGGGCGGGATTGTACATAGGGTGTGGCATTTTAAGGAAAGTACTATATATTGGTTAATATTAATTCTTGGGAACTGAAATTTGGCACAGGGCTAAGAAGAATCATTATAAAGTACGGTAGATAAAGTGGGCGGGATTAGAGAAAGAGCGTGGCACTTTAATAAAAATTGTAAAGCGACAGAAATCGAAAATACCCAAGAAACTTTCAGGAATTAACAGAACAAATTTTTTAAGAACAAAGTGTAATGTTTGAAATTTTTCTCAAGAATACTATTACATAAAATTTTTCATATTCTCTAAATAGGAAGAAATAAAAACTTTTTAACAAAAAAAAAAACCTACTTCAAAACCACCACAAAGTAAAAAATAATTTTAAATAACTTTTCCCATTAATTTCTTAGTCAAATTTTAAAAGTTATTTATATGTTTTAAGTATAATATTGGAAATCTTATCATTTTCATTTTTTATATTTTGTTTTATTATCAGCTTTGAAGTCGAAATTGTTGTATTTGAATGTAAAAGACTGTAACAAATAATATAAATTTCTGAAAGTAATGGAAAATTTACTCTCATAATGAAAATAATATTGTTTACCTCTATACATTCCTCCATTTCTTAGCTGATTCCTTAATATCAGTTTTGAACTTGGTTGTAAAGGTAGGAGTATTTCTTATCTGGTGATAGTCAGAATTTTGAAATCATTTCTGAAAGAAGTCGCAACCATGGAAGCATCATTATACGCGGTATAAAGTAAAGACGATAAATAAGACACAGTTATTTACACAGTTCTTTCGAGCATATTTGCCATATTAAGACACTTGTATCAACTGTACAAAGATGAAAAGAATAAGAGAAAAACACCGACTTGAGGCGGTAGTACTAGGAAGATTGAAATTAGTTAATCCACCAATGAAAGTATTAATATATTAATAGCTTCTGAGAAATTTGTATTTGTATAGCTGCTTTTCATATTACTGCTCAATATGTTGAAAAGAGTTCTCAGAAATTGTAAATGAAAGAAAGTAACAGCAGTATTTAGGTTTTGTTTATATTTTTCTGCTTTTGCTTTGTTTATGAGTTTATGCTTTGAAATTTTTTGCTCGCTATTACCATAGTATTCGGTACGATTCCAATTAAAAGTACGATTCGTGATTGTATTAAGGTGGCGCGTACTTGGAAAAGCAATTGTTTTTCGCGGAATTATGATGCCATGCGGAGGAATGAGAATGCAACAGAGGTCAATACGTTCACGAAAGCACTTTTTCAAGGTTGACAAAAAGCAATCAACAGCAACAGGAAAATGAGTGGTAATAATAAAAGTAACAGAAAGTCCAATTTACTGTTCAAATTGGTTCGGTTTGTTTCAGTTTTTGTGGTTTTTTCTGTTTTCTTTTTTTTTTTGTCTAAGAAACTCTTTTGGAAAAGTTAATTTTACCAACAATGAGGTTTTAATTTTTATATAAATCCTTTGGGTTTAGTTTTTTTTCATCCTTTAGTTGTGAAAACAGAGGAAGAAATAAGAACAGGCTGATAGTTAGGAGGTTTTGACGTGACTATGTTACGTTTCACCTCGCAGATTTCCAAAAAAGTTAAAAAGTAATATTTCGGAAATGCATTGGTGTTGCATGAAATTTCAACTTGCTGAGTATAGGTTCTATGAGAAAAGTTATGGTACCACAGTCTAATTCTTTGACCTCAAGACAAAATGAAAAATAAATTTATGACATCATTGTCATCTTCAAAAAATCAAAATCAAAATTAAAATCAAAATCAAAATTAAAATCAAAATCAAAATCAAAATCAAAATCAAAATCAAAATCAAAATCAAGATCAAGATCAAGATCAAGATCATGATCAAAATCAAAATCAAAATCAAAATCAAAATCAAAACTAGAATTAAAATCAAAATCAAATTCAAAATCAAAATCAAAATCAAAATCAAAATCAAAATCAAAGTCAAAATCAAAATCAAAATCAAAATCAAAATCAAAATCAAAATCAAAATCAAAATCAAAATCAAAATCAAAATCAAAGTCAAAATCAAAATCAAAATCAAAATCAAAATCAAAATCAAAATCAAAATCAAAATCAAAATCAAAACTAGAATTAAAATCAAAATCAAATTCAAAATCAAAATCAAAATCAAAATCGAAATCAAAATCAAAGTCAAAATCAAAATCAAAATCAAAATCAAAATCAAAATCAAAATCAAAATCAAAATCAAAATCAAAATCAAAATCAAAATCAAAATCAAAATCAAAGTCAAAATCAAAATCAAAATCAAAATCAAAATCAAAATCAAAATCGAAATCAAAATCAAAATCAAAGTCAAAATCAAAATCAAAATCAAAATCAAAATCAAAGTCAAAATCAAAATCAAAATCAAAATCAAAATCAAAATCAAAATCAAAATCAAAATCAAAATCAAAATCAAAATCAAAATCAAAATCAAAATCAAAATCAAAATCAAAATCAAAATCAAAATCAAAATCAAAATCAAAATCAAAATCAAAATCAAAATCAAAATTAAAATTAAAATCAAAATCAAAATCAAAATATTAAGAAAATATTATATTAATATATTTATATAAGTCAAATATTATGATATAAAATTACTAGCTGATTTTTCCGCTGTTACTCGGCATATTATTTTTATGTAATTAATATGTTTTATATTATTTGTGCAAATACTATGTTTTCTATGAAAAAATCATTATATTTACTGGTATTTATACAGGCAAAACTACATTTTCGTAAATATTTCCACCTCAGCGCCATCTATCGGCTCCAAATTGGCGTCAAATGCTTTAATTTTCTTTAAATATTTTATGGTGTGAATTTTAATTCAATTGGTTCATAAATAAGAATTTAAAGAAGCGACTCCAGCGCCATCAAAGAAATCTTACACGAACAAAAAAATTAGGAGCACCACACGAACATATGGGTGGAATACTAGGAATATTTACACCATGAATTTAGATTATAAAAAATTAAAATAATAATAATAAAAGCAAAAAACTAAATTAATATATAATAATAATAAAAAAAAATAATAACAACTAAAATAACATAAAAAACTTAAAATAAAATTAAAAAACTGAATATTCTTATAACTTAAAAATTTATAAATAAAAATAAAAATATATATACTTATAAAAAAAATAAAATTTAAAATAAGCATTTTAAAAAACAAAAAAGAAAAACAATAAAAATTAAATTGATAACATTAAAGAAAGTAAGATTTGAAATTAAATAAAAATTAAAGCAATAATTAAAATAAAATAAAAATAAATAAAAAACAGAAAATCAAACATTAAAATAATAAAATAAATTAAACAAAAAAACAAAAATAATAATAGAGGAAAAATAAAGAATTTAAAATAAAAACAATAATAAGGAAAAATTAGAAGAAAATCAAAACAATAGCAAAAAATAAAGATATACAGAAAGAATAAAGAGAAAAATAAAAAGAAAAAATTATATAAAATTAATATAAAGTAAAAATTAAAAAGGAAAAAAAAAATTTAGAATGATAAATTAAATTAATAATAAAAAAAAATAAAACAAAAATTAAACAGAACTAAACTGTTTAAGTAAACATAAAATACAAATAGAATAAAAATAAAAAATTAAACGTAAAAATAATAAGAAAATAAAGAAAAATTAAATAAAAAATTAAAAAACAAAAAATCATTATAAAAATTAGAATTCAATTAAAAAAGATAATAAACAAAACCAAAAAAGTAAATAAAATAAAAAAAATAGAAATCACATAAAAAGTAAAGCATAAAAAATTTAAGAATAAATTAAAATGAAAAATTAAATAGGGGAAAAAATAAAAAAAGTATTAAAACAAAAATAAAATTAAAAGTATGTATTAATGTAATAACTAAAATAATATAAAAATTTTATAAAAAAAAAAGTTTAAATAAACAAGAAAATAATAATAGAATAAAAATAAGAATTAAAAGTAGACATAATGAGAAAATAAAGAAAAATTAAATAACACTTAAAGAACAAAACTTACAAAAGAAAAATAAAAAATTATAAATAAAAATACAAATAAAATAAAAATGTGATAAAAATAAAAACAGAACTAAAATGAAAATGAAAGTAATAATTGCGATTAAAATAAAACTTGAAGCAATAATAAGATTAAATGAAAAAAAAATTAAAATAATAAAAACTAAAATAAAACCAAAAAAAAAAATCAAAAAATTAATGATTAAATAAACATTCAAATAATAATAGAATAAAAATAAAAATAATAAGAAAATAAAGAAATATAAATAAAAACTAAAGAATAAAATAAAGATACAAAAATAAAAATAATAATAAAAATATATATATTTAAAAATATATATATGAAAATATAGATAAAAATAAAAAAAAACATAAAAATACAAATAAAACTAAAAATAATTTTAATAGAAAAGTAAAAAATAGGCTTTATAAAATATTTTTATAAAAAATAATAAATTGAAATAAAAAATTAAAAAAAAAATTAAAATCAAATTCAAAAATAGAACAAGAACCAAGATTTGGACAGAGATTATGACAAGGATCCCAAGAAAAAGCATTTGGGTAGGAATTTGGAAATGGATTAAAATAAGAATTTAAAGGAAGAGTATTTAAAGAATATAAGGAAGAGTTTAAAGAATATAAGTATTAAGACCTATTTAAGAATTAGGATAAAAATGAGGACAATTTTAAGAAGAACTGAAAGATTATAACAAAAAATAAACCGGCCATTTCAGGCCTTGAAAGGACTTTGACCAAACTTCTTATAATCAAATTGTTTTGTGCGTGTTATAAAATATTTTAATACAATTGATCAAGAACCGGACCTACTAATTTTATGCCGACTCCACGGCCGCCACAACTGAAAGATTTGGTATAAGAATACGGACAAGGATAGAGACACGTTTGCACGTCAAAATCGATGATTGTGTCCACGATTCAGCCAATCGCATACTTTTTCACTACTATTTACACACATCAGGCAATATGTTTAAAGGTTTCGAGAGAGTTTAAAAATGTACGTAAAGATATCCAATAATTCCACGTATCCAATAATACCATCCCATTCCACGACATAATCGGTAAACTCCCTTGAGAAATCTTTTTACACATTTAATCTGACAAATAGGGAATTGGACTGTTTTCTTGTTTGAATGATTACCAAATTTTTGTTTTTTTTTTTTTAACCGACTTCATTTTAATATATATTTTACCAAATTTTATTTTTTTAAAATATTTTTATTAATTTTGAATTAAATTTTATGACCTTTCATAAATTATATTCAAACAAATTTGAGCTTTAGGCCAAAGTATGTTGACAACAAGACAACAAGAAGACAATGACGACAACAACCAACAACAACGGCTCTGTATAGAGCAAATCATATAGCAGACTATACAGACTGTTGCGTTGGCCGCTACATCAACTCATCAGTAGTCTTACATGACTTCAAAGCTCGATCTTCGGTAGATGATCATAAGTTAAAGGTTATGCCTAAAAGTATGACACGATAAAAGTTAACCTTGACACAGGGTGCATAAAAAGTAGATAAGAACTCAGTTCTTAACGGAAAAGCGTTCTATCTGCCAAAAAAACTTACGGGTAACTTTCTCGGCATAATTGGCGGTATAAGTAGTGAGAGTGAGAAGACATGCAAGAATCGGTGTAGCGGCCAACGAAACAGTCTGTATAGTCTGCTGTATGATTTGCTCTATAAAGAGCCGTTGTTGTTCTTGTTGGTTGTTGTGTTCATTGCCTTAATGTTTCCTTGTTGTCAACATACTTTGGCCTAAAGCTCAAATTTGTTTCAATATTTTTATTTATTTTAAAAAATATTCTATTAATACGTCGGATACTCGTATTAAATAAGATGAAATCAAAAATCAATTAAATCAATGGTAGGAAGCTTCTAAAAAATATGGTTCGGGGCAAATTTCTCATTACTCTTGATGTTGTTTATTTTTTGGCATTGATTTTGTTGTGTTTTTGAACTCATAAAATTCTATCATAGTCCTTCAAGTATAAAATTCCTCTAACCTTCAAAATGTGAACGAAAAATGCACATACTACTTGCCACAGGGCTACATAAGAAAATAAAAACTGATTTATTTCGGCTATAAATTGGAAAAAAAAACTGAAAAATTGTCAATTTAATTTTATTAGCGGTGCTTATAAATTGTGTGCCATCACGTGCAGAAGTCAAGATTGTCAAAAATGATTTATTTATTTTTTTTTTTTTTTCTCTAAAGTATATCATCTCAAGACTTCGGGCGCTATCAACACCCCCACTTTCAGCAACTGTAACTAATTGCCTCATACTCATAACTTTTGGTTCCACAAAAGTCACTTTTATGCTGCTTCATTGCTTGTTGTTGTTGTTGTTTGACATTTTGACGCCATACTGCGCGGCACAATCAACTGTCAAAACCACAATGAAATGAAACGTTCGCTTATGTGAAATGTGAAATTGTCGCCTTGCCACTCTTTTCATAAATTTAATTAAACTTGAAATTACTCTGGTTTTATCGCTTAAAATCGTGCTTTATCGCGCGAATAAAATTTTTAACAAACTTTAATTTTGTTGAAATATTAAAATTTCAGCTAGTTCTTGATGCGACTCATCTTAATTCTAGCTCATTTCAATATTTATTAGCACTTCATTGTCATGGAAATTCCCGCGCCAATGAACTTTGATGACATCTTCTCTGCACAGTAGTATTATTCATTGTTAATGTTGAAGGCTGATACGAATGACTTACTTTTCTTGACATTTGATTTTCAGTATATTTTTATTATTATTTCCTTCTACACACTCCTTCTACATTTCGCGATTTTTTTGCTATTTCTATATAATATTGTTTTAAGAGTTGAGGAATATCATTGTTAAGCTACGACGAATTTTGTCTTTTTATTTCCCCTTTTATTTTTGCTAAAGTCATAAAAGCGCAAATGTACGCTGCGCACAGACAGCAAAAAGAAAATCGAGCATCAAAAATCTTTGAATTCATGTAAATCAGGCTTCAGGCAAAAAGCGAAGAATGTAGATTTTGCTAGAAAAAAAAAACATTCGGAGTCATACATTATACATTGGTTGTCTTGTAAATTATTTATTTTTGTTGCTTGAGTGTGTTGTGTGGGTGGGTGTGTTTGCAATCAATGGCATTAGTTCTGTTCATCTATGTACATAGCTTTGGGATTAGAATAATTTACTTAATAAAAAAAAACTAAAACAAAAAAAAAAAATCTGAGCTGTATGGGGAAGTCATGAATTTTGTAGGGCAATAGCATTACGATCGATCGAATATGCATGAAGAAAATCGAGTGCACTTAATTGAGACATATATTGTCCTTAAAGGATTTCCGCTTAAAGATAACGAATAAAATACTAAGAAAACTTGCACAAATATCAAGATTTAAGTAGTGGATTGTAATAAGTCCAATAATATTTGAATGCCAATAATATTTCAACTGTATTGAGTAGATGTAATACCCTTACATCCACCTGTCGGGCGCAGTTCTTACAAAAATAACCTTTTTGTTTTGTAAATTTTTAGGAATTCATCTTTCTGCAAGTTTAATCGTGTCCATATGAATTATGGCTTTTAAGATTTTTTTTTTTTTTTTTTATCCTTCGACCACATGGGGTAACTAGTTACCCCAGGCTCAGAAAAAGTAAAATTAGAGGTATGAAACCTTTGAAATTGATACAAGTTATGACATCTGCCGGTAGTGGACAAGTGTGAGATGTGGTTCCATTACATAGGAAGCCGAGAAAACGCAATGGCGGCGCTTTGAGTGTTCGTTATAACAACAAAAATTCTTTGCAGAATAAACCGAGCAGACTAGACCATGGTTTCGTCCGCCGCTACTCCGACTTATCAGTAGTCTCTGTGATTTAAGCAGTCCACTAACTTTGAAAAGCTAATAAGCGCAATAGCAATAAAACCAAAGCGGAATCATAAAAGCGCTACTCACTTTATCAAAGCAGTGTTTTTCTACTCTTTTGCTAGTCGCTGTTACTTCATGAATTATTTGGCATAAAGCTCAAAATATAATTCTTAAAAAATATGTTTTTTAAGAATTATAAAATTAAATAAACATATTAAAATGCCACAATTTTATAATTCAATATAAAGGTAAGTTTTTGATATTCTAGAAAAAAATATATGTGTGGCCGTGGTGGCCTTCCGTGGTGCACGGTAGAAGTGAAACTTTAACATAAAAATTTGATTTTTAAGTGGTTAATTGATTTACTCTTTAATATAGTCTTACTAAAAAAGTCCCATTTCATATAATGGCAAGAGGAAATTAAATCTGTTTTAATCAGGGATCGTAATTATTTTAAGCGATATGCAAAAACTAAAAGTTTAATTATTATTTTTAGATTTTTATTTTATTGCTCAACAAAAATAATCTCACGATTTTTATTATTTTGATCAGAAATAAAAAGGCTCCCATACAAATATTATGATTTTTGTATATTTATTCCCTACACCTGTACAGGGGGGCTTTAAGGGAGGGCCGGAGAGGGTTAATATGTATGACCAACCCCCATTACTTTAAAAAAAGGAAAAGTTTTTCACTGTGGACCTATTCCCTCCTACCACTCCTTAGGGGGGCTCCCATAAAAATTTTATGTTTTTTTTTGTTTTTATTCCCTACACCTGAACAGGGCTGGAGTGAGTTAATATGTATGACTGACCCCCATTACTTTTGCAAAAGTAACATTTTTTCTTTGGGGACCTATTTCCTCCGACCACTCCTTAGGCGGGCTCCTATACCAATTTTATTATTTTTGTATATTTATTCCCTTCACCTGAACAGGGGGCTTTAAGGAAGGGCTGAAGAGTGTTAATATGTATCATAAAACTATGTGATATGTATACTTTTGTATCAAAATCATAAATATATAAGGAAAATAAATGCAATATAGTAATATACTCTGTGTACTCTTTTGTTGCTCTCAAAAGTTTGAAATATACTTTTAAATGTTGTACATTACAACTCTGTTACTTAGCAGCAGTTAGTATTTGTCTTTGTGTTTAAGGTTGATGTTTTCAATATATATATCAAAGACATGCCCCATATGCTTCGAATTTTTATGGCAATATTATAATTACTCGATGTATGAACCATGTAGTTGAAAGGCTACTGTGTCCATACTATATTATAATTATTTAATTTTGCGTAACACAAAATTATTTGAACTAAAATAATTTTTCTGTACGGCCGCCACCTCTCTGCAGACAATGGCAAACCTCAGAGAGTAATCAAAATGCCATGTAAAGCTTCTTGAGAACGAGAACTTTCCGTTCATCGCCGTTCGGAGTCGGCGTTAAGCCTGTAGGTCCATTTCTCGGTCAATTGTGTACAAACTTAATAATACGCACAACACAATTGATCATAAGAAGCTAGGTCAAAGTCCTTTCAAGGGCTGAAATGGCCAGTTATTTATTTATTTTTTTATTTTTAACACTATGTTAAAAACACGCTGAAGCGTTTGATGGCGAAGTGTTTCATCGGCGAATTGATTTATCGGTTTTACTCCCCATGGCGGTTGAAGAAGTTTCACTTCAAAAATTGGCAATATAATTTCCAAACCATTTTTTGACTAAAAAAGTTCCGCGTCTACATGCGAGGAGTGAAATAGATTTTATTGTTCGTTTGATTTTGGGGTGTAAAGTTCGCTTTTTTTTTGAGGCTCACAGCACCCCCAAAAATATTAATTTTTTAATGGGTTTTGGCTTAAATCGCAAGAATAGATATTTTTCTTAATTTCTATGCGCTCAGATTTGAACATTTTCGATTTCGTTAAAAAATTATGGAGATTCACCAAAAATTTTCGTTTTTAAATTTTTAAAAAATGGTGCGGTGAAGCGTTTCACCAAAATAATCTCTCCGTTTTCATGTACAAAAATCAATATAAATCAGTTTAATGGCCTCGGGCATGCTCCTAAGTCAGCAAGAAACTAAAATACTGAATAAAAGTCATCGAATCCAATACAAAATTCTTTTATTTGCGGCTCAAAAATTAATGAAAAAAATATAATGAAAAATTAGTGAAAAAACGACTCAGAGTCGCATTTTTGACAGGTGTAGTAACCACGGTTGCCCATGTCTACGCATTTCAAGTGATATGACCGGTCGCATTTGTTGCAAAGAATTGAATTGCTCGAATTCAATTTTTTTTGCATCAATTTCGAACACAACAAGCAGAAGTCTCGGTCTTCTTCTTCGGAAGAGGGTTCCTGACAACGACGCTGTTTCTTGGCTTTTTTGCATGTTGGTTTTTGCGATGTGCTTCTCTTCTGCCTCTCAGCAGTTTTCTTTGCTGCTTCAAGAAGCTCCCAACGTTTTGAGGGGAAGTAAAGATGACTGACTTCATCGCCTTTCTGTCATGATTTGACTTCGGCTTTTCTGCAGCTAATATCAACCAAAGTTGAACGAAGAGAAGATCTGATAGGCCGCATATATTAGCACCTTCTGATATAGATACCTCCTTGTTCGAGTCAACGTCCGTATTATTAAAAGCGACGAGCATATTTGGCACATCTTAAGCCGTTTGCGGATCTTTGGCGATTAGACTTTAGATGAAACGGTTCACCCCACTACGGCCATTTTGAAATCACGGCTGGCATCACCCAACATCTTGATAGATTTTGCACAAGAACAATATATTTTTTAAGAAAAACATTAAACAAACACGATTGATATATTTACCTTGAATTTGTGTTGAACAGTTTGCATAAAACACGATAAATCAACTCGATCAAAAAAACTTTTGGAAAAAACTTTTAACACTGTTTAGGAAGAGCAACACATTGTACTTCTGAACGCTTCGCTGTATCATGAAAAACTTGGTTATATGTAAGCGCGCTATCAATATTTGACAGGTGAAACGGTTCACCCCACCGCACTCTATATTTTCTCTTTCTAATGAACG
The DNA here is from genome assembly GCA_943735915.1 of Pherbina coryleti. NCBI lineage: Eukaryota > Metazoa > Arthropoda > Insecta > Diptera > Sciomyzidae > Pherbina > Pherbina coryleti. The sequence continues at coordinate 39,234,282 of OX030948.1, forward strand.
AACAGTGGCGTCCAAGTTTACCCGTTCAAGTTAACCCGTTTGTTTTTGGGCCTGTCAATTTTTGTGAATTATTAACCTTTTAAGGACAATAGTGAAATTTGAAATTATGTGCATATGTAAATGAATAAATATACATGAAATATGAAAAAGCGGTGTATCTTAAAACATATTATATGCTAAAGTCTTGCTAAATAGAATCTCTCCACATGCCTTAAGACCGGTGCTTGAATTTCAAAAACCAACCGGGATTTGTTATAAAATCATAAATAAAAATAAATAACTAGCCATTTCAGCCCTTGAAAGGACTTTGACCTAGCTTCTTATGATCAATTGTGTTGTGCGTGTTATTAAGTTTGTACACAATTGACCGAGAACCGGACCTACATGCTTAACGCCGGCTCCGAACGGCGATGAACGGAATGTTCTCGTTCTCAAGAAGCTTTACATGGCATTTTGATTACTCTCTAAGGTTTGCCATTGTCTGCAGAGAGGTGGCGGCCGTACAGAAAAATTATTTTAATTCAATTAATTTTCTGTCGCTGCTGGGTTTAAACCTGGGTCTCCAAAGTTCGTTGACATAGCGGCCACGCACTTCAAACAACTACGCCACGGACGCTTTTGATGACATATTTTTTAAAAAATCCATTTTGTATGGGGGCTCCCATACAATTTTTATGATTTTTGTATATTTATTCCATACATCTGTACAGATGACCTTTAAAGGAGTGCCGGAGATGGTAAATATGCATGACCGACCCCCATTGCTTCTGTCAAAGGAGTATTTTTTCCTTAGGCACCTATTCCCTCCGACCACTCCTTAGGGGGGCTTCCATACAAATTTTATGATTTTTGTATATTTATTCCATACACTTGAGCATATGACCTTTAAGAGAGTGCCGGAGGGGGTTAATATGTATGACCGACCCCCTTTACTTTTGTAAAAGGAAAATTTTTCCCTTGGGGACCTATATCCTCCTATATCCTCCAATACCTCTCTAGTTGCAAAACATGTCCCGGAACTATATAGTTCCGCAGTTCCATTTGATTGGGGTAAAACTCATGCAACTCATATGCAGCAGATACAAGAACCATGCTCAAAGCAAACGGAAACATCAAATGATGGCTTTATATATCATGTAATTGTGTAAAATTTATATAAGTGAGAGAGTTCAAACATGAATTTTTCTCCCAGTAAGGATCAAACAGACCAACAAGTGCTAACATCAACATTGTACGATCAGTACTTTAGGCACACAGAAGGCTCAAAGTGTGACCTAAAAACGCTATCAACCGCCGCTTGATCACTATCAACCGCCCTACTGACGGGTCGAAAGAATGAAAAACGGTTAACGCCATTAAACTAAACTCAGCGCCTTTGTAATATGCTTAAATGATTGAAAAATCAAAATCAAAAGAGGACATAAATCGTCCTCTTGTTTGAAAAAAAGATCCCGATTCATGTACAGTGTAATTATTAATAGTAATATTAAATCCTTTATCTTTCTTGTCTTATTATTGAATTTATTATTTTTTTAAGATTATTATAATATACTGAAGATCTCTCCAAAGACTTTTACGGTAGTTTTAACAAAATTGTATGGATGTACGTGCGAACATGACCATTATTATTTTATTTCTTTGAACTAACCGCCAAGTCCTTTAAAAAAAGTTAATCTATTTCAATTTTATAATTAAAGGTTTTTATGAAACAATAAATAATTCAAAGCCACACAGCAAAAGTTATGTATGTGTGTTAATTGGACCTTTTTTGTTACCAATTAAAATAAAGTACATTTAATCAAAAAGTTGACAAAACAAAAAAAAAAAAGGAAGAAAAAACGACGTAAAGCATACAGAGCAGAAACCACTGTGGTAAAAATATAATTAAAAACAGCAAAAATAAAGTGAGAAAATTGGATAACTAACAAAATAAACGAGTTCATATCAGCAGATATATGAGATAAAAAAAACACAACACACATACCAACAAAAAAACTAGAGCAACAAACAGTAAACTACTAAATAAAATCGGATATAAGTTTAACAAAAACAAACAAACAAACAAAAAAATAAACAAACAAACCGACACGTAATTCAAAAGAAAAACGTAGATACAACACGTCGTGAACGTAACCCACATAATGCAATTAAAACCGCAGCAGCAGCAACAATGTGCTTAACAATGTTTGCTAGTGTTGGTGTTGTTGGTATTGGTGAGAAAATTCAGCATTGCTTGGGCTAAAAATAAAACTAAATAAATAAAAAAATAGCACGACAACATAAAAAAAAAATAAAAAATACCAACACGAAATTTGAACAAATAAGCTTAAAAGAACTGATTCAACGGAAGGAAACGCACTAAATCACACACATATACACACATATTATAGAGGGTGCAGCAAGGATATCACTACCAATACAACAATAACAACAATAACCATAAGTTTTTGCAGGTAGAAATGCTGTTGAACGATCGCTTGAATGCTTTTATTGAGCGTGCTTCTACAATTGTGCCTGATTACGCTGGTGACCAAAGGAAGAAGCAGCAGCAGCAACAACAGCAACAAGAATCACAACAACAGCAACACTATAGTAATCATAGAACAACAATTACAACAAATAGCTGCTACCGTGGATGCAGCGTTGTTTATACTTGTTGTTGTAGCAGTTGTAGTGGTTGCACTTTTGGCAACGACATACAACGACAGCAACAACAACAACAACAACAACAACAACAACAATAACAACAACAACAACAGCAAAATCAAGAACAAAAACAACTACAACAAAAACAACTACAACAAAATCAACAACAGCAACAACAAAAACAGCAGCAACAACAACGGCAACAGCAACAACGAGAACAAGATAGCTCATCACAACAACAACAAAGTCACAACAAATACTTTTATCTGGGCGAGAAAGCGCAGAAAAGATCAGCACAAAAAATCAATAACAACTGAAATTAATGCAATAAATACAACAACAGCAACTGTCACAACAACAACAGCGTCAATAACAACAAAAACATCCATAGCAAATATTTTTATTCCGTGCTGGATGCCATCACCAGCAGCAGACAAACCAAAGCAGCAACAACATCGACAGCAGCAACAACATCGACAGCAGCAACAGCAGCAAAAACAAAAACAACAACAAACAAAACGCCCACGCCAGGATATTTTAAACGGTTTTTCGCTAACCTTGAGCACCCTGCTAGCCGCACTCAGCATTCTCAACTCCACTGGTGAGTAGTTTTTCGATATCCTTACTTTTCGTTAAACTCGCAATTTTATCGTCACATATTTTTGGGCGTTAAGCGTAACATTTTAACCATACTGTTCGAAGTTATGACAGCAGCTTACGCAAAAAAGCTGCTTGTTTTTAACACGTCTTTTTTTTTTTTTGGAATAAAATATTGCAACTTGTCCATTTTGTGGGGTGTGGGTGGCACATTTATTTTTTATAAAATTTAAATTATTCGCTTGAACTCTTTTTTTTTGTTGTTTTTGTTTTTGTTATTGTTTTTGTATTACTTTTGTTAAGCCCACTCAGCCAAACAAGCGTGCAATGAGCTTGTGGAAAGCTTACAAACTTAAGCATTTAATTTGTAAAGAGTTTGTGAAGATTTTTTGTAAAAAGCTTTGAAGTCTCATCTCTACACTCTGTTTCAAAATTATAGTTCCACTTTAAAATTTTGCGTTTTTGTTAAATTTCTTAACTGCATGGTGAAAAATATTTTCTTAAAAAGTTGTAAAACACACATTAAAATACAAAAACACATTAAAAAAAATTGAATAACACTAACATATTTCTTAGAGCTTGTGGGAAACAAAAAAAAAGGGCCACTATTAGTCTAGTAGTCATGGAAAGTATTGGAAAGTACTCCGAAGTTATTGAAACTTTAACGGGTTGTTTAAGGACACACTAAGAGGACTATCCTAAGTTTTCTACAGCGAGGACACCATGTGCTGACTTAAGGAGGGGAAATAAAACGTAAAATGTTCGAACTTTTTTCAGTTTTTCGCTTATATCTCTTATACGTTGAATTGAAGTTGAAGTGCATTAAATTTCCTAAAAGTTGGTTGGTGAACCAGATTTGTAGGCCTAATATTAACGGAGATACAACCGGTCAAAGTTGAAACAAAGTTTTTTAAAATGGTTTTTTGAAATATCATAACTCTTTGTTACCATAATTTCTATGTTTTATCTGTTTATTTTCAGATAAAAATGGCTTTATTGTTTTTCAAAATATTCTCCTTGCTGATCAATATAGTTTTGCATTCGTTCAAACCATTTGTCATAACAGTTTTTCCATTCCTCTTGAGACACCTCCAAAACATGGTTTTTTTACGCTTCAACTGCTTCTGCCGCGCTCATAAATCATTGACCACGCAGTTTACCTTTAATATTCGGGAACAAGAAGAAGTCATTGGGTGCCAAATAAGGATTGTATGGAGGATGAGTCATCAATTCGATGTTTTGACTGCTCAAAAATGCACATGTTTGACGATATGTGTGAGAGCTCACATTGTCATGATGGAGAATGATTCGTCCTTGGCGGTTGGTTTTGCGAATTTCTCCGAAGACTTCCGGCAAACAAATGGTTGTGTACCATTCAAAATTGACCGTCCTACGTTGCTCAAGCGGAACAGTGGCCCATGACCCATTCGGTGGAGAAAACAGGCGACCATTTGCCTCGCAGTGCTTCGTGCGCGAACAACCTTTGTTAGATTTGCCTCGTCTTGGAATACCCACACGGTCGATTGCTGTTTTGTTTCCGGCTCATACGCATATATCCAAGAATCGTCGCCTGTCCCGATTTTATACACGTCTTTTGAAGCACCACGATTGAATTTTTTTTATCATTTCCTTACACCAATCAACGCGAAACTTTTTTTGAGCGATTGATAAATTATGGAGTATCCAACGAGATCAAAATTTTTTACAGATAAGTCTTTATGCAAAATCGAATGTATTGAAGTGGAACTAATGTGCAAGGATGCCTCTATCTAACGATATGTCACATGACGATTTTGCATTATTAGTTCACAACAACCGATTTTGGACGACCTTCACGGAATTCGTCGGCGACCGAACTAAGACCACGATTGAATTCATTATACCAGCGATATACTGTGGTTTTTGATGGTGCTTTATCGTCATAGACATAACTGAGTTCATTGACACATTCTTGTTGAGTTGTGAAAAATAATCCAATGAAAACCTTCTTTTGAAATTTCGATTTTTTTAACAAATAAATTTATTTGTTCTGTTAATTTTCTTAAATCACTGTTAACAGAACAAAACACACTTGTACATCAAAACGTTGTGATTACATTTATGCTAACAAATGTCAAACTTTATTATAGTGATGCCAGATTTTAGCTATTGGCATTAGTGTTGCCAGTTCCCGAAATATAAATAGTACCCATCGTATTATTCGACCAGCCGTTGTTGTGGAAGGCTCGAATGTTCCTCGTAGTGTACCCCATATTTGACTTTTAAACACTTACAACATATTTTTTTTTAAAAAGTGTTGGTAGCTCGAATTGATTAAGACTTTTTTCCTTTTTTTCGTGAATATTTTGCTTTTTGTTAATCATAAAGTTTGTGTTGTTAGAGTTTTTTTACGCATAACTTGGTTTGGAACTTGCTTCAAGATGTTAAAGCAGTACAAGCCAAATAAATTACATAAAACATTTCTTTTTTTATTTTAACCTTTTGTCAAGGACTTACAAGCAAAATTTATAATTTTGCATCAGTAGATATAATCCAGTCGACATGTCGAAAAAAATGAGGGTAGCTTGAAAATAATCCAGAGTTAATGGAACTTGGGGTTGTTTAGGGGTACACTAGGGTTGTTTAGGGGTACACTAGGAAGGCTATCCTAAGTTTACGACCTCAAGAACCATGTGCTGACTTTAGGGAAGGCCAAAAACGTAAAAATGTTTGAACTTTTTTCAGTTTTTCGCTTATATCTCTTAAACGAAGCACATTTTGTTGGGTCCACTGCGAACGTCTTCTCCTTGATTTTCTGAGAACAGAGAGAGCTTGTCAAGTGCAGTGAGAATGGAAGTATAGACAGTGGAATAGTTGCTTGAGGGTGCGTTGTCAACTGGAAGGCATATTTCGGAGAAAACTCAAAAAGTTTTTAAATTTGCCAAAAACTATGGAATCCTGCCCCCTCGGCTTAGGAAAAGTAAACGAAATTTGAGAAATTTAGCACAAGGAATGCTTACAAGCAAAATCGTACAAGCTCGCTCTTTTACTCTCTTGCTTTTTTTTGCTTACACATAGAGATGTCAAATAATTCTCAACATGACCTACACACAAATATAAAAAAACATTTATTGCCAGTTTGCCGCAAATGAACTTCGTTTGTCGTGCTTGAAATCGTTATTTGCAAACGATTCAACAATTCTTATTACAATAGTCACTTGCGAGAAACGCGTCATTTAGTTGCAGGAAATTAATTTCGTTTGTCAAAAACGCGAGTGATTTTTAAATTGCAGCGATTGAAAGATTTGTTTTTCCCAACTGAAAACTTCGTTTCTTTTTCCCTTCGTTGTATAAACGCAACTGTTATAGTTCAAAGTTATTTTTTAGACAAATTTTTACTTTAATAGCAGCACAGGTGCGATAAGTGCAATCCATTAGAAGGCAGACGGACATAGGGAGAAAGATAATTAATATAATAAATAATAATGACCGAAATAGCTTGAGGTTTAAATATAAGATATATTTTTAAGTTGATGAAACTGAATATTCGTTTGCGGCAAATAAAACTCACAAACGTAGTGTAGTTGGGGAATTTTTCAGTTGCGGTAAGCAAAAAATTTTTTTGCATTTAAACGTGACCTTTGCCACGGAGTCTATGGTTATGATTAACAGATAATCTTCTGGACGTTATTGCCAAGAACATTCATTTATCAAGGTCCATTCGATTGGATCTTCCGAATGATAACGGCAGCAACATAAATTTATTAACATCCATCCAGTCATCTCCTGGGCGTCACTTCTATGACTCCAGATGGGACCAACGCTCTATTAATTAATTATTTATTATTGAAAACTGAGGTGTACAATAAGACTTTGTCTTTTTTAGTACTACGAGAGTAATTATAACTAGTTTACTTTGAATTTACTTAAGAATATTTTTAAAATTAAATTAAATTAAACAGTTTAAGATCCACTTAATATTAAAGAAATAAAACATTTACAACCATAACAATTTAAATTCAGAATTATTTTGTTTTTAAACTAAGGAAAATAAAGACTTATAATAATATCATTTGCAAATTGATTTGTGTAAAGATAACAGAGAGGTAAGATAAAGAATCATAGATATGTTACAAGAAAATAGGAAAGAGTTGAGAAAAGCAAAGGATTATTGATTTAAAGTGCTATAATATTTAAATATGGCATGTTTAAAGTTAGTTCGTGAGGTTATCCGTTTTAGAGAGTTGGGTAAGGCATTCCACAGTCTAATGGTGCTGATGAAGAAGAACCTGCTGCTGTTAAGATAATTGAACCTAGGAACGATAAAGCTAGTTGAGCGTTGGGACTGAAGGAACTGAAGTTTCACATAGAGGTATTCAGGCCTTTGAGTATGTAAAATCGAGTGCAAAAATATAACGTTGCGAATGTTTAAATATTCAAGTAAGCCACATCCCAAAATTCCTTTACTCCTTAAAGAAATATGGTCATAACGATTTATTCCATATACATACCTTGCCGCATTATTGAATGCAACTAGGAGTTTATGCTGTGATAGGGAGTCCAGCTGGCTATATATAACAGCAGAGTATGTAATATGCGGTATGATTAATTGCACAACAAGTCTGCGACGAGTTTCAATTGGCGTAAAGTTCTGGGAAATGCGAAGGTGGCGTAAAGTCCCATATATTTTACCTATTGTGGAATTAATATGGTCTGAACAAGTCAACTTGGAGTTTATAATAAATCCAAGGTTCTTGGCTTTAAGGATAAAATCAAGCTTTTTATCACCAATAAAAAGCGGAGGGATATCAATGAAGCATGAATCACTCCTCGCAATTGGCAGTACTTTAGTTTTTAAGGGGTTTATTAAAAGCAAGTTAGAAACAGCCCAGTTATTTAACAACGTCAAATCGTAGTTCATTCTATAAGTTAAGTCCTCTAAAAGTCCAGTAGGTCTTGAAAGATAGAGTTGCATATCATCTGCATATGCATGTACAGTTGCATACTTACAAATCGAAAAAACATCATTTATAAATGCACAGAATAAGAGTGGACCTAGAATAGATCCTTGAGGCACTCCACTTACAACAGGTTTGAGAGAAGAGAAGGCGTTACCTACTTTCACCAGTTGCATTCTTCCTTCAAGGTAGCTTGATATCAGGTTAACAGCATTAGAACTAAAGTTAAAAAATTTTCTTAGCTTATGACAGAGAAGCTTATGGTTTACAGAATCAAATGCTTTTGAAAAGTCAATAAGACATAATAACGTCAAAAAATTTTGATCGTAAGAGATTCTGATATCATCTAGAACTTTAATAATAGCCGTAGTGCAACTTTATTAAAGTTTTATTAAAAAAAAAAAAAATAAGTAATTGGCCATTTCAGCCCTTGAAAGGACTTTGACTTAGCTTCTTATGATCAATTGTGTTGTGCGTGCTATTAAGTTTGTACACAATTGACCGAGAACCGGACCTACAATTTAACGTTGACTCCGAACGGCGATGAACGGAATGTTCTTGTTCTCAAGAAGCTTTACATGGCATTTTGATTACTCTCTGAGGTTTGCCATTGTCTGCAGAGAGTTGGCGGCCGTCCAGAAAAATTATTTTAATTCAAATAATTTGCTGTCGCTGCTGGGGTTCGAACCTGGGTCTCCAGGTTCTTTGACATAGCGGCCCACGCACTTTAACCAACTACGCCACGGACGATTATCGTCGTAAAATTCAACAGAAATCGTTTAGAGTGTACATTAGAGCGGGTTAATTTTTTTTTCAAAAAATCGTAGGCGTGGATAAGGTTCTACGGAGCAAATTCAACTTTGCTCAAGAAACCGTTAGTCTAAAATCTATTTCGAGCCACTGGTTTTTCAAAAGAAGGTTATAATTTGTGTTTTGCTGTAATATGTGAAAAAAATTATTCCACTTATTGGAAAAACCTTTGCTACGAAAAAAATAGCCATCCACATTTCACTCCATATTCACTCCATATGATTGTGTGGTGCTCAGGATTATTTTTTGTGTTAAATAGCACAAGCTGACGCTGGGGTGAAGATAATTATAATAATAAAAGTTATTTCTCTGTTTATTTGACCCGAATACAAATCTAAAAGGCCAACATAAAACCAACATCAAACTAAATAAAAACTACAAAAACCGGAATTTTTCTCCATTACTGTATAAAAAGGAACTTTACGTCTACACTTCCGATACTATCGAAACTCTGGGGGTTTTAAATTAAAACTGTGCGGTGTTTGGATATATTTTATCCAAAAAATGCGGTGTTTTTGTGATTTCAGGTTAAGATTGTATGTGTGACTGTTTACAGCTACAGGCGCGATATCGCAAAAAACAAACAAAAACTGGAACAGAACTAAGTGTTTTAGCAATACGTGTAGAAACAGCTACAAACGTTTACAGCATAGGGGTGTGAATATTTAAAGTAAATTATAAAAAAACTAATGTTTTTCTTTTTGGTACTCTTAGCCCACATAATAAACATCAGTACATCACATTTAAATACAGGTTCTTTTAGAATTTCGGGGGGCTGGGGTTTGAACCCCCAAAATCCCCCCTGGATCCGCGCCTGACGCCTGCAGTATAATACTTTTGTTAAATATCGTTACACTATGTCCCAAATCAACCGCTCGGATATTCTTCTCCATTATTAGGCTGAAAAAGTTGGGAATATTGGGAATTACTTTGTCTGAAACCTCGTTTGGTATCGAATGGAGGAGTAAGATCCTCCCCGATTTAAACTGTTCTGCTGGTATTGCTCAGTAACATTCTGCAAAGACGAATGAACTTTGCAGGAATACCATATTCAGACATGGTGGAGCATAGATGATTCCTTATTGGGTTGTCGAAAGCGGCTTTGATATTGACATAAACATAATTCGTGAACGATTTGTGTCTCTAGTGTCATCTCCAAAATTTGTAGTGGCATAAATATTTGGTCGATTGTGGATTTGCCGGGCCTGAAGACATACTGATAAGGTCAAATCAGCTGGTTTAAGCTAGGATTAAGTCCTATAGATAATAATCTCAACAGAACCTTATACGCTATATTAAGAAGGCTTATCCCACACGGTGGTGGCGGCCGTGGCGCAGTGGTTAGAGTGCGTGACCCATACACCAGAGAAACCTCGTTCAATTCCATCTGACTCAGAAAGTTTTTTTTAGTTGAATTAATTTTTCTGTTCGACCGTCATCTCTTGCAAATAATGGCAAACCTCAGAGAGTAAATATTACCATGTTAAGCTTCTTGACAACATGCACATTAGCCGTTCGGAGTCGGCATAAAACTAGTAGGTCCAGTTCTCGATCAATTGTGTTCAAACATTTAATAACACACACAACACAACTTGATCATAAGAAGACCTTTCAAGGGCTGAAATGGCCAGTTTATTTTATTTTATTTTATTTATTTATCCCACGGTAGTTGGTGCAAATGGTGGAATCGCCTTTCTTGTGGATTGGGTGGAGCACACTGAGGTTTCCGCCGCTTGGAATGCATTCTTCTGACCATATTCTGCATTGAAGCTCATGAGTACTCTTGAAAAGCTCTGCAGGTAGTCCATCAGTTCCTGTGGCATTTTGTTTTCAAGCCGAGCTATAGCTTTCAAGACTTCATTATAGTCGAGCAGTAGAACTTCAGCGCTGTCGTCCACAAATGGGGTTTCCGTATCATCTCTGTTGGTGAGATTGTTGTCAGCGTCGCCATTCAGAAGCCTAGAGAAGTGTTCCCTCCACATTAGCAGTGTACTCTGGATATATATCTGATATCTGAATAGGCTCCAGTCTTGAAACCATCGGCCAGGCATCTTATTTTTTCGAAAAAGGTTTGAACCTCATTCCTGTCTCCATGCATTCCAGTTTTCTCGCACTCACGCCTTTTTGCCACTCTTTTCATTCGCCTAAAAATGCTTCGCTCTTCTCCTTGTATCGTTTCTCAGCGTAACGTGTACCTACAACTGACTGTGGGGTGGGTTTGTAGGCGGCGTCTTTCTCTGCAGTGGCGACACTCCTGGTCGTGCCACTGGTTTCGACGAGGACGCTGGTAGTCAATCAGCTCTACGGTATGTACTAGGCATGGATAATACCCTTACTTCTTTCTTACCATTGGGATACTATTTTACAATGCATCTTGTAAATTTATTAACTAAGTATGTAATTGTTTTCTTATTACTACGATACCATTTTACAAAAGACCTACTTCTTGTAAGTGTATAAACGTAAGTGTTTTCAAAGCATATTTGGAAAAAGCTTACTCCAAGCACTACGGGTGTAACAGAATGGCGGTTGGGAAAGATGAATAATTTTTGTGTTTTTTTTTTGTTTTTTTGTTTTTTTTGTTATGTTTTGATCGGGTTATGTTCTTGGTTATTTTGATTTCTGTCCTATTTGTTTTGGTTTTGTCTCTGTTGTTTTTTGTTTTTTTTTTTGCCATTTTCTTTGGACTGTCTGCAAAATATAGATATGGAAATATTTACGTCTTAGTTGATTTATACCAGTTTCTGTTGTTTTTTTTTTTGTTTTGTTTTTTTTGTTTTCTTTGAAACAACCCGTGCTTCAATATTGCATTCTTCGAAAAAAAAAACTTATTCATTTATTTGCTGTCTTCTTATAATGCCCGCTCTTCAACCTTTAACCATATTCATGTAAGTATGTCTTGCGACTGTGAGTGTATGTTTTTGTTTTAAACCGCCTTTATGGAAATTTTCCACGTTTTTCCTCCAGCATCTATGAATAATTTATTAATGTTTTCTTTTCACTCAATTCAGACCGTTCCGATCCGATTTGTTGTTATTATCGTTATTGGGTGTTTATGTTGTGGTAAGCTTAAAATATTTATTTGAAAATTGTGCGAGTGTGAGTTTGTTTTTTGTTTTCGAATTTAGATTAATTTTACCCAAAGCGAAACGAAATTTAATATTTAAGAGAGCTATTTTGAAAAACATCCCACATAGCTCAAAATTAAATGTGCGATTGATATCGTGAACTGGATCTAGTAGTCTAGACACTACTGCAATTATTTCAAGCTATTAAAAAATTATTTTAAAAATATATTTATTCAAAAGGTTAAATGTAAGTAATATTCTTTGGCCCACACATAGTCTGCACAATTTTTTTGTTGTTGCCTTTCAAGCAAAAAAGTTTTCCCTTCAAACTCTTTTTATTTTTCTCAATAACTGATGAAAGTTTCTAAAGAACGCATTTTACAAAGTCTCAATATAAGAGCTTTAGAAGGGAAACTCATAAATTTCCTTGATGTCTTAAAAATTTGCATAAAATCTATTGGGAGTATAAATCATAGAACTGTTGTAAATTAGCTACAGAAATACATCGATAATTTATTACAGCATATATTTATGAAAGATTTTATTGCTTTAGAAAAGGATGTTATTCTTATCAATTTAATAGATAAATTTATTGAATTCTCTAAAAAAATTATTCAATAGAGGTTCATTTCACTATTTATAAATACCTTTTAATGTGACATATTTTGTTAATATGCCAATATTTCGATATCGAAAAAACAAAAGAAGATACATATCGATATAAGAATGTAGAAATAATAAATCGTACCGCTCGTTTGAAATTCTCACTTGAATATATGTATATGGGGATATGATTTATTTTTGCTTGCCTAACTCAATTATGTTAATGGGCTAATGGGTTAATTGACCCATTATAGTCGTTATGGACACTGTTAGGATGCCAACGTTTAGGATCTGTTTGCTTAGTCTTTATAAGAAAAGAAAAAACTGCATAGAGCCATAACTCTATGTGTTTTTGTTTTTTATTAGGAAGTTATTTTTTTTTTTTTTAATTCTTTGAAAAGTTATATGGTATATACGACATTATTTATAAAAATTTATGAACCCTTTCATTTATTGTCCAAAAAGGTACACTTCCAATAAAACAACTTCATAACGACAAAGCTATAACACATTTTTTTTGTATTTGTACGAGTATTAACCCAGCAGAAAAGTGGATCAAATTTGAACTAGTTCCAAAAAGGACCAGTACTAGTTCCACTTCAATACCCTTTAACATTGAACGAACGCACGCTTTTTGCGGGTTGATGTCATAGGAAAAGACAATTGTCCCCATAAACACTCCTTTTTCTCCATATTTCAACTAGTTGCATTAGGGACATTTTTAAACTGGTTGCTTTCGCAGTAGCCTGAAAGTGGTTCTTTTTTGACTAGTTTTAAAGTGAACATTTTAAAAGTGTACAAGCTTAGTGTACTGGAGAAAAGTTCCTAAAGACCTCATTTGTACGTTTTTTTCCATACACAGGCTTTATTAAAGAAGAAATTTTGTTTATAAATGTCTATAAACATTTCTTTTTTGTTTTTTATTTTTTTTTTGTTCTTATGTGCAGTAAATTTTAAAAAATAGCCAGAAGGCGTTTATTTTTTTTTCAGCAATACTTTTGAAAACAAAAGCAAAGTGAACTGTTCCACACTGAACGCCTTTTGTACTTTTTCAGAGTGCTTCGAACTGCGCTAGAAATTAACTAGTTAACTTTTTCAATTGACTTCCAAATTTCTACTGGGAAGTGTTATTTCAGAAAATACTTCAATAAAATTTCATTATAATTTTTTCAAATTTGGCTTTTTAAGAATTTTTAATTACAACTAGAAGGAAAAATAATTTTTTTTTCGAAAAGTAAAATATCACAACTCTGGTCATTTTCATTCGATTTTTAAATTTAGAAGCTCATTTAAAGAAGAATATTATATAAGAAATAAAGAGCATGCTAGGTTTTTTAAAAAAATATGCTTCAAGTGTTGTTTTTATTACTCTTACTGTTTTTATTACTAAGAAAAGCTCTTGTACAACGCTTCTCCCACTATCGGCCTCTTGAGCGAATTCTAAAAGTTCATCAATCGATAAGATTTATAGATTTTAGTTTTATATTAAATAGAATATTTTTAGCCTATTTTAAGCCTATTTATATATTCTATTCCTTGTCTAACTCCTTGTTCTGATCTTTGCCCAAATTCTTATTTTAATCCATATCCAAATCCCTGTTTAAATTCTTGTCCGAATTTATTTTATTTCCCAGTTCTAGTCGCATTTTTTGGCTAATTCTTGTTTTTAATGTTGTAACAATATCTTGTTTCCCAGGATCTATAGCTGGGATAGATCAGCGAGTGTCCAGGATCGTACAATTATTTATAGATTTGAGGCACTGATTTGGTTTAATGTTTATTGAATCTCTTTATAAATCGTTCTAACATGTATATATTCAGTATGTACTTATATAAAGTTAAAATATAATGTTACTCTTGGATTCTGGATTCCTGGTTGGGAGAATTTGTTTCAGTTCCCCTGCGTCTTCAATGCCTTCACTGACCCTTCGAGACACCGTGAAAGGTTAGAGCTAACGTGTCTTTGAAAGACTGAGGATTCTTCTTTGTCGACGCAGTAGAAACTCGAACACCGATAAATAAGCGAATAACTAATAAAAAAAATATAAACTTAAAACTATCAAGGATCATAGATATGTCTGTATTAAACCAAGAATTCTTCTTTATTGGCACAGTGGAAACTCGAACACCGATAAAAAAAAGAATACTAACGAGATTCTACGAGGAGAATGCTATGCGTACTTACCTCATGACACTGCGTCTATATTTAAGAACAAAATGTGGTTTTCTGCTCCGTGCTCTGCCGACATTTCTGCTGACGTTCCTGTTGGCAGCGCTGTTGACATCTCTGTTGACTTCCCTGTTTGCAGTGCTGTTGGTGTCTCTGCTTTGCTCCTATCGGCGTCACTGCTGATAGCCTTGTTGGCATCGCTGTGGATATTCCTGACCCTGCTAACGTTTCTGCTTCAACTTTCGACTTTTAATTCGCGATGTACTTTAAATGTTGACTCGTTCTCTGATATTCACCAACTGTCCAAATTCTTTCGATGCTCTCTTTTTTATACCATCGGTGCTTACGTTGGTTCGTTTTCTTGTTGCTAGAGCAAGCAACGCGTGGCTTACATGACTGCTTGTATTTTGTTGTTAATTCTGTTTTTTTCATTTGCTTCGCTTTGAGCAAGCAATGCGTGGCCTACGTGACTACTTGTAAGTTGTTTTTGCTTGTGTTTTTCCATTTGCTCGATCGTCCGATTGTTCCGTTGCCAAAATGCAACCTTAGAGGGTGCTTGCTCCCTCACATGAGAAAAATAGATTAAACTTAAGATTTAAGTAAAATACAATTATTTTTATTAATTCAAATAAGATTTTAAGAAGATGTTGAAAATAATATGTAATTAATTAATTAATAATTCAAACATTAATATTAATGTGTGGTAAATTTGTTATGGATGAAATTTGTCATCACAATGTTGTCTTAATTCTTTTTCCTATCCTTTTCTAAATCCTTTCCTGAATCCTTTTCCTCATTTTTGTCCAAATCCTTGTTCTCATCTTATGTCTGATTTCTGTCATAAAAATTGTCTAAACTCTTGTCCTAATCATTATATATTTCCTTGTCTTAATCGTTGTACAAATACTTGTCTTCATTATTTTTCTAATCCATGTTGTAATCCTTAGATTTGGATCCTTTTTCTAATATCTGCCATGTTTTAATTTTGATTTTTATTTTGAGCTTGCTTTGTTACATTGACATTTATCCTAGCGCAAGAAATCTATCCAATAATGGAGCATTTACGTTACCTTGAGGACAGCCAGTGGGGCCTCATGGCGCTATCAAATTATTTATTTTTTTTTTATTTTTATCATGTAATCAGAAACGTCACCTTTACTGTCGTTCCATAAAATATACCGTAGCTTCAATTATCACGAAGTTATCATTCCACGCAACGTTTTTCATTGTTGCTGCATTTTTACTGTATTGAACGGTTATCTCGGCGCAAAAATTTTTGTTTTTATTTTTATTATGAAGTAAAAGACCTAATCTCTGCTGTCGTAAAATAAAATATACCATTACATCTCAATACACGAATAATAATTCTATGCAATATTACATTTTTGTTGTATAAACGGCTACATCTGCGAACTAATGGCGTCCATATGTTTTTTTTATTTTTATCGTAAGGTGAATTACAAATCCTTAATTGTTATTTTATAACATTAACCGTAGTGCATATACTCACCAAGTAATAATTCAATGCAACGCCGTTACACAATAGTTGCATTTTTAATCTTGTAGCGGGTCTCTCCGGGGCCTATTGAATTTTTTGTCTACTTTTGTCGCATGGGTTAAAGACCAGCCTTTACTGGTCTATAATAATTTTAATTTGGCACCTTTATAAAGCGTATTATAATTCCATGTGACAAATTTTCAGTTGCATCATCTTTTATATTTTTTTTTTTTATTTTTGTCATAAAGTCAAAGAACTAGCTTCAACTGTCATACCATTATTTTTGTGATAACATCATAGTCATCGAGTAGCAAGACCATTCAACGCCGATTCATTTTCAAAAAATGCCTTTTCAATATTTTTGGAAACTTGCGCCGTAAAACATAACGTTGTCACGTCAAAATGTAGGAATCACCATTTCGTTCTTATTCGAATTATTTGACCAAGATAAAAACGCACTTTAATTTAAAATAGGAATGCTCACGACTATTGAAAAAAAGGAACTTACGAGGGTAATTTGATAAGTTAATGACTTTTTTAATAAAAGGTATTGTGTTCCGCAATAGAAAACGTTGTATTCCTCAGCATAGACTCCTTTTTAGTTCTATACGTTTAGTCCAGTGTTTTCCCATTTTTGATTAAAGTTTTATCAAGGCCCTCAAAACAGGTGTTTCAGTATGTTTCCATGATGATCTATTCAAAATAAAAAAAAAAAAAAATAAATAACTGGCCATTTCAGCCCTTGAAAGGACTTTGACCTAGCTTCTTATGATCAATTGTGTTGTGCGTGTTATTAAGTTTGTACACAATTGACCGAGAACCGGACCTACATGCTTAACGCCGACTCCGAATGGCGATGAACGGAATGTTCTCGTTCTCAAGAAGCTTTACATGGCATTTTGATTACTCTCTGAGGTTTGGCATTGTGTGCAGAGAGGTGGCGGCCGTACAGAAAAATTATTTTAATTCAAATAATTTTCTGTCGCTGCTGGGGTTCGAACCTGGGTCTCCAAAGTTCTTTGACATAGCGGCCACGCACTTTAACCAACTACGCCACGGACGCCACAATGATCTATTCATTCGACCAAAATCTCTTACCGCCGAACCATTTTTTCTGGTTTGCAAATAGGAAATAGTCGCCGCTAGCCCCCGACTTTTGGGACCATTTGGATGATTAATCTGAATATGGTGGATGGGGAGCAGTTCGCAGCCCAAATTATAGATTTTTACCATGGCGACTACAGACGTGTGCGTCAATGCGTTGTCATGGTGGAACAGCACTTTTTAAAGCGGTAATTTTTGCTTAAAATCAATGTAAAATCTGCCCAACAATTTTGAATAATATTCGCCGTTGATGGTTTTACAATTTTTAAGGTAGTCGATGTGAATGTCGATATAAATGCGATATAAAGCAATTGCGGCACCTATCGGCGAATTGCTTTTCCATGTCCAAATAATTATATAAAATATGATGTACCCAATTGAGATGCCTGCAGACTCAGCCAGTTCACGCACTTTAATTCTCCTATCGTCAAATATCATTACATGGATTTTATCAACGATTTCTGGCATGACGACCTCTTTTGGGCTACCTGAACGTTCAGCGTCACTTGTCAGTTGGCACGACCACAACGGAATTCAGTAAACAAATTCTTAATCATTAAAATGGATGGTGCAAAGTCTCCATAGTACGCCCCATAGTACACGAAATTGACTTTTTTCCATTTTCACTTCAACGTTTTCAATGGCCGATTGTGAGCGCTCTTTTTTTGAGTATATTTTTTTACAGGAGATGTTTTCCCAAGCAACTGTCAATGCCCCTTTATAATTATTATACCATGTTAAGCATGGTTGAATTAAAATGGTTGTCTCGGGGCTGATCGAACTCTCATCTCAGTACCCACAATTGTCAAAATCAATGAAAAGCAACAACAACAACTTCATCTGCTTTACATGTTATCAATTTTCGCTTTCAGATTTTGTATAAGCTGTCAACTTCGATATGATATTTATGGGTACTCGCTCTCACCCTTGCGACAACCTTATTAATTCAATCCATGGTATAATAATACAAGGTAGCATTGACAACTGTTTACATTCTCTTCTACAAGAAAACATCTGTCAAAAACAGCTATGCATCTGCAGCTAAGGTTGTTGTTTTTTTTTCACTTCAACGTTTTCAACATTGTTTCTGTTTTCAATGTGTTTTCAATGGCCGATTCTGAACGCTTTCTTCTTGAGTATATTTTTTGACAGGAGTTGTTTTCCCAAGCAACTGTCAATGCTACCTTGTATTATTATACTATGAATTCAACCATGATGTTAACAGAAGGTAGTTTACAGAACCAGCGTTGTATTTAAAGTTACTACGTGTGAAATGAAAAGAGTCACTGACTTCTTAAATTGCTCTCATATTTATTGGCACTACTCTCATAGAGCATTGCCAGATTGAAATGATTATAAGAGTATATTATCATACCGTTATTGACACAAAAATTAATAAATTAAGTGGAAGTGTTTGATAAAGTGATGCACTTACTATTTTGGCCATATGGTATGTAAAGATTTTAACTGTATACTACTAATTTTTGACTTTTGCTCTATATAAAACTGATTTTATTTTTATTTCAATATTTTATAGTTATTTTTTATTATCAACAGAGAATTTACGATTTCAAATAATGCAAATTAGAAAAATTTCCAAATCTGATTAATTAAGTGAATAACGAAATGACAAATAACCAACCCATTTCGCCTGCCCCCACTTAACTGATATGCAATTTTTAATTTGCACATGTTAGCCCAGCATGTGGCGATATATTCAGCGGTTAAGAAATGTTCGAAATTTTTAAGTTCTGAAACTCTAATAAAATTGAGGGGGAAACAACCAACAGCGAAATAACATTGGGGAAAAGTTTTTGGCAATAGCAAGCAACAAATAAAAAAATAAAAAAAACAAAAAATACAAAAAACAAAAAACAAGAAAAAGTAAGAAACTAAGAACTACGAAAAACTTTTCTGCAAATTGGGTCAGTTGACGCAGTGCGCTTGAATGCTCAATTTAAGGGTAACGAGTTGGAAGCAAGGTTTTAAGCATTAGTTTTTCTTCTTATTTTCCAAATTATTTTGCCGGACATGTTTTCGCTTTTCTTCTAATATTATTATTATTACTATTATTTTTTATTTTGTTTTTTTGTTATTTTTACTCGAAAAAGTCGAACTGACTAGCTGGCTTGCATTTAAATGCCACAAAATGTGGTGTGTATGAATGCACAACCGCACACTTTCACATACAAATACAAACACTCACACTAATGTACACCCACGCATGCACTTAGTTTACAAAAAGTAGAAAAAGAAGTAAAGCGTTGCCACACTCTAGTTTAGTAACCCACAATTCACAGCCTGAACTTTGAATATAATTTACAGTTAAACATTAAATTAGTTTTCTTTTTTTTTTAAAGTTGTAGAAGAAGTAAGAGACGAGGAGAAAGAATAACAAGAAGAATTAAATGCGGCAGGCATAAAACGTAAGAGATGCGGAAGATGCACCAAGAAAGCATGTAAACGCATAGAGCATGAATTGCAACCACAACGAAAACTTTTGGGGAAACCCAATAAAACGAAACAAAGGAAACAAGAGACTAAAAAATGCATTAAACACAACAAAAATTAAACAGAATAAGACTGAAAACTTAAATTAACGTTGTAACAAAACATAACAAAACAAAAAAAAAAAAGAAAAGAAAAAAGAGCGTTGCCACATATTTAAGCTGAAATTAAAATGTCTTCAGTTTACTCTTCAGAATTAATTACATTTCAGTCTTGAAATTTATAAATTACAGCAAATTGCTGCAATTTATATAGTTTTAATTGAAATTGTTCGCAATAATTTTGAAAGTGATGAATGCCGCCCATTTTTTGTGTAAATGGTAAAAATAAAATTGGCAACTAGGAAAAAAAGGGTGCTCACGTTAATGAGGTTCTAAGTATAAAGTGAGAAATTGGTGCAACATGTACTAAACATTTGTTTGCCCCATAATGTGAAGGGTCATTTTGGAGTTCAAACAAAAATAATGACGATAATGAATTATTTGGTATTTGATATTCTGAGAAATATTTTTCTCTCATCTTTCATATTTACATATTTCTATATAAATTTCACTCTTTCAACTTTTGTTTCGGTTTTGTTTTTCTCTTTTTTTTTATTTATGTGATTTTTGTTTTGTCTGCCATTGACTTTGCCATTGACATTGAATGAAAGCGCCCATCCAAGGTCAATAAAAGTATATTTAGGCGCTCTCAACGTGCGTTGATGTCTTCAAAAAAATAATATATGAAGATGTCAAAAAGCTGATGTCAAATGCATATTTCAAAGCTCTAGCTAATGAAGTCTTGACCTATAATAGAAAGGGGAATTGTTACTTTCATCAAAAAATAAAAGTTATCAAAATATGTCAGAACAGCTTTCCGTTGAGAAAATTAAGTGAACTCATCTTCTGTGTTTTGGATAGATGCTTGGTACAAAAACAAGTTAGATGCAATGGAGAGAGCATGTAATCAGAACTGTTAAAAATAAATTACTTCAATTTCAATTATTTGAATTATTTTTTTGTATATTTTGCTTTCTTTCGCTATTTTATGTTGTGACATAAAGGATATGACATACAAAATTTTGACAGTTATGGTTGACAGTTATGTTAATTCTACCATGGGTAGATTATTTCATTTTGATGAATTTTTTTTCAAATTATTTTTTTGTTGTTCTATATGTATAACATAAGTGAGTTGTATTTTATACATTAGGGGTATTCTCTATGTCTAGGATATGCCGTTACACGGTGCAAGAATAGGAAATGTATAATATCTGCAATTAAGAAACAACAATGGCGGATTGTACAATTCCTATTCTTGCACCGTGCAACGGCATATCCTAGGCATAGAGAATACCCCTATTGCTTCTTCAAACGAACTTAATAATGTAAAATTGTTTTAAAAATGTATGTTAAAATTTCCAATTCAAAATTTCCTTTTTCGAAATAGTCATGTTAAGATTAGTCCAAGAAATGCCCGACCTTACAAAGAAAAAACGAAAAAATTATCTTTATTTCTCTAAATTGCCTCCTTGTAGCTTTTGATACACTTTTCTCAGCGATGTTCAATAGCTACGATACCATGTTTAAATAACCATCAATCGAAGACTCCACCTCTTCGTTGTTTGCATATCTTTTATCACCGAGCAATTGTTTCATGTTTTGAAACAGAAAATAATTCGAGGGTATTAAATCTACCGAATAGGATACGTAAGGAAGCAGTTCGAACTTTTCGCATTAATTTTGACCATCGCGAAAATGGATGTGTGAACTTGTCTTGATGGAACAAAACTTTCTTTTTCGCCATATGCGGGTGTGTTTTCTTGACTTCACCACGTAAACGCCGCAATAAGTTCCCATAACACTCGTCCTTGACTGTTTCGTTCTCCTTTGAGAAGATTGAGAAGCGCATTCCAAAAAACTGAAGCCTTAACCTTGCATGCAGCTGGAACGGTGTCCGCCTTCTGAGTAGACATGGGTAACGCTGCGCTGCGTTACGCTATTGCGTTGAAGCACCTAAATGCGTTACTGCGCTAATTCACTTCTTTTAAAAAAAGTAACGCAATAGAGCAATAATACAAATGACGCTTAAAGAAAAATGAGAAAATATTTTTGCAGCGAGCGAAAATTGCACAAGTTTTACGTTGCCTTAAACATGGAAAAAAATGTTCGAAGCGAACATTGTCGAGGAAGATGCTGTTAAGCATATGAAGTGTGTTTGATTGTTATGATGCTTTACCGATTACTCAATGGTTTTTTTTAATATGTCGAACGTGTTCGATTTTAAGAGTACAAACCAGTGTTGCCAGAGGCCGAGCTCCAAATATCCCGTTCTCTTCTTTAAGACGCCCTGTTTATCCCGTTTTAAAAATAAAAAATCCCGAAAAAAATCCCGTTCACAAACCTTGCACATAGCTTCATGTTAAATTATTTATTTATTTATTTATTTATTTATTTATTTCATCTAACAGAGATCAACTCTTACAGACTACTTATATTAAATTATTCATATATATACATTTTCAATTGTTTCAATTGTTTCAATAGTTACAATAGTTTCATTTCAAGCCGTAAACATTGGTGATAAATACATTTTTCAATAATTTCAGTTCAAGTGGTAAATATTAATTGTTTCAGTGGTAAATTTGTTTCAGTGGTAAATTTGTTTCAGTGGTAAATTTGTTTCAGTTGATTTAAGAAAGAGGAAAAGAAAATTTAGAAAGGTTTTTAAAGCGAAGGAGCATGGCCTGGCCGGGAATCGAACCCGGGACCTCTGGGATAGCAGTCGAGCACGCTACCTACTCGACTACCGAGGCGCCCAAATTACTCGTTAATTTTTTTGGCTTGTTTCTCTTTTGTACCTGGTAAAGTCAAGTCAAAAAGAAAACGAATCCGACCATTCAAAATTGGATTCTTCTTCTTTCTCTTTCACAGTGTCATTGTGTTCAAGTTCAATTCTTAAACAGCTTTGCAAGGGTCTTGCTTTAAACAGCAAGAGTATTGCTATTAATGTAGGGGAGATGGCTGGGTTGTGAACCGGGTTTCGTTTTTAGGCTCAAACTTTTCCTCAGAATAAAGATATCGAATAATCCAAGATACTGTTGGAAAGGTGAATATACAACGAAACTTTTTTATGCAGACAGATTAGCGTTTTGATTAAAATTTAACTCTCTACTGCCAATTTTCTAAAGACGTGATTTTTGGCTCTTCCAAAAATGTAGCTGGGTTGTGAAAAATCTGGCAAATACCAATAAAAGTCGGAAAATACGAAGTAAATCGCCAATAATATTATATGTTAGAGGCAAAACAAGTTATAATGACGCCAATTAGGCTAAAAAATAGTAATGATTGGAAGTGTTTAATCATAATTTTCTTCATCGAAATCGGTGTCGCAATGTCTGCATGTGAAATAAGAACGCCTTCCCTGCATGTGAAATTGACGCACTTCAAGTGAATAGGCCGGCCCCATGTGTTGCATTCGATGGAGTTTTTGGGTGTCAGTTCTTTAGGCAAAAATCTCAAACAAATGTTGCAAAAATCAATATCCTCATCAGATGGTTTTGATGGTTCTTTTGCCTTAGGACGCTTGGATGGTGTTGGTTGTGCCTTCTTCAGTGATGCTTTTGCTAGGGATTTTGACTTTTCTGCTGTTTTTTCCTGCTTCAGATCATCAATTTTGTCTGGAGCAGTAAGCTCGCAGCTCTCCATTGCCTTTCGCAAAAGTTTTCACAGTTTCAAACACGATGTCTGCCACTGGCACAAGCAATATATCTGTACACTTCGGTGTAACTGCACAAATTGCGTCACGTCAAAAGACAAATTTAGCAGTTGAAACATTGGCGATATGTCAATTACTTACTTACTAACTTATCTGGCGCTTACAACCGTAGGTCGGTTTTGGCCTCTTATAAGAAATCGACGAATATATAAGAAAAAAAAAACGAAATTCCCTCGATAATTAGGGAAAGAAAAAAGTAATGGTTCACAACCCATCCTGGTTCACAGCCCAGCCCTCTCTCATAAAATTTTGAAATTAAAAAAAAAAGTTAAGAAACCCGACTTGAGTGAAAATCCCATTTTTGGACTCAAAATCCCGTGCGCCCTTTTGAGGTTTAAAAAACCCGAAATATGGGTGAAATCCCAGGTTCTGGCAACACTGGTACAAACAAACTTGAATCCAACTTTAAACTTGCTGCAATACCAATCCTTTGATGTTTTAGTTTTGTTTGAAGCGCACTCTTAAAACTCACCGCATTGAACAAATTGAGCACATAACGCATCGCGCTATCCAATTCAAAAACAGCCTGCGCTGGCCTTGATGATACAGGTATCATAGCATTTCAAAATGCTTCATGGCGCAATTGCGTTAACGTATTACGCTGATACATTGAACTGCGCTGGGGTTGTTGTAGCAGCGCAGCATATTTTGCTGCGTTACCCATGTCTACTTCTGAGGAGCCAATTCTCCTATTTCAAAGCATTGTTTTGACAGTTCTTACGTTTCAGGTATGAAGTGATGGACCAATGTTTTATCTATGATTATGAATCGACACAAAATTCTATTTTATTGCTGCGAAACTTTGCCAAATAGTGGATTGAAACACTGTCACGACGCTGTTTTAGTTCCATTCTGAGTTATATCGGTGTCCAAATTTTCATTCAATATGCAATGTACATTGTGGCGTCCGTGGCGTAGTTGGTTAAAGTGCGTGGCCGCTATGTCAAAGAACTTTGGAAACCCAGGTTCGAACCCCAGCAGCGACAGAAAATTATTTGAATAAAAATAATTTGTCTGTACGGCCGCCACCTCTCTGCAGACAATGGCAAACCTCAGAGAGTAATCAAAATGCCATGTAAAGCTTCTTGAGAACGAGAACTTTCCGTTCATCGCCGTTCGGAGTCGGCGTTAAGCATGTAGGTCCGGTTTTCGGTCAATTGTGTACAAACTTAATAACACGCACAACACAATTGATCATAAGAAGCTAGGTCAAAGTCCTTTCAAGGGCTGAAATGGCCAGTTATTTATTTTTTTATTTTTTTATGCAATGTACAACACTTTTTGAAATGGCTTTAATGTCTGCTATCTGGCGTACTTTCAGTTGACGTTCATCCAATGCCATTTTGTGAATTTTCTTCATTATTTCTGGCGTGTCTCCGCATATGTTCGACCATTGCGATGTTCTTCTTGGCAGTTCATACAGCCTCGTTTTAACTCTGCCAACCAGTATTCTTCGATTGTAAACAAAGAAGCAGACTCCCCCAGAGTAGAATGTAGCTCCGCTTTGATATTGGTTGGACTGAGGATGACCAATTTTTTCCATGTTTAGAAATTGGCATTGCCTTAGAACTAAAATCAGAGATAAAGAGATTGGAGACTTCGCTGTGAAAGGGATAGCACTATGCCTGATTTCTGTCAAATTGACGACAATATTATAGTTGCGGACGTACATTTTGTTGTCAAACTCATCTAGTTTGGGTTCTAGTTGGAGTTGTTCAGCTGGTTTGGGTTTTCACCAGAATTTCACTGAGCTTAGACAAACTTACCACGGTCAAAACATAAACGAATTAAGGGGTTACTTCTACTTGCAACTTTGAATTTCATAAATTTTTTTCTTGCATATTTTTGAAGTATAACTATCTGCGAAGTTACACGTATTTAAAATTTCAAGACGATCCGAACAAAATTGACTGAACTATGAGCGTCGAAAGATAAGAATCCGTTGCGTATGCGACTGGCTAGTCTGCCGCCTGCCGCATTAGGTCCTCTCTCCGGTTTCTATTCATTGCTTTGCGAAAAGGATTCGCCTGTCATTAAACTCGTATTTGTGGCATTCATATAATGCAACTTGAAACGGAAATGGAATTTTTGAAATCGGTAAGAAAATCTACTCGAACATTCTAAACCTATCTTTTTGAAATTTTGCAGGCTTATTTAATACATAAAAATGTAGTTTTTAATCGTTCGATTTTTTTCGATAAAAAATTGCCGTTTTATAGCCAAAAAACCACAGTTTTTGTCAGTGTAAATGGAACCATTAAATTTTAATGTACGACATTTTATCAAAAATGCATATTTTTAAAATCCATCGATCAAATAAATACTAGTTTATATTGATATTTAACTAAATCTATTGCCATTTTTTTTCTTTCATGTGATCCAGTTCGCCACAATATTTATCACCGCTAAACGCAAAAATAAAAGCACAATTTTTGTACAGCCATTTGTTAGAAAACTATACAGTATTTTTCAATAAAAAAATTACTAAAAAGTGTTCAATGTATGTATTTTAAGATATATTGACCTATATATTGATCGTTTAAAAAGTTTAGTCGTTTTTGTAAAATGTATGAAAACATGAAAATGTATGAAAAAAACTTATTTTTTGTACTGTAAGTGGGAGTAGTCCCTTAAATAAACAAAGTCAGCTGCTGGTTCAAATTTACTCCGGTTGTTGTATAAATTCATCAAGAAATTCAACATACATCCCGTACACAAACCTTCTATGTACGGGATAAGTTTCAGAGTTGATTTTTTAATTATCAAGACATTTTCATTGAAAATAATAAGATAATAAATTATCAATTAAGATTTTACAAGCATAAATTAAGTTTTAGTACCAACCAAGGTTTTGCCTTTATATTAATTTTATGTCCGTTTCCAATGTCTATTAAGCTTCGAAAATAATTAAGCAATATTATTGCTAGCTTAAAGCAACTGATAGTCGATACAACAACAGTTGACAGACTTGAGGTGAACTCACATACACAATACGTGAGTGCATAAAAACTGAGAAGAACATACACCATTTTGGCGCAAAATCAACAAAATTCAAATTATTAATTCTTCAGTTTTGAACAATCTTCTGTATATGTTAATAATGCATTAAGGAAGTCCGACGTCCCCTCCCCACGAGCTCAATGTTGGGTCGTTCATATTGTGAGTAAAGTCAAAGTCCCCTCGCGCTTTATGTTGGGGCGTCAATATTGTAAGTAAATTCAAAATCAAGTCCGACGCCCCCTCCCCTTGAGATCAATATTGGGTCGTCTATATTGTGTTATGCAATTAATCCATTGAATTCCTCAATGCTGATAACATAATGGATTTTATTACTGTATTATTTTATTAACATGGATGTCACTCGTATGTGTCCGCTGACTTTGGCATTTGAGGGAAAAAATTATGATACTCCCTCTACTGATTTCATCGAGTGTAATCCGATCAATTGTATTAATGGACAATAGAAATGGACAGTAGAAAGTCGGGATAAATCATTTCCTAATAGAAGCATCGCTTTATTTTCTTGTCTTCCATTGTTACGCCCATCAGTAGGTACAATATGAAGTCCTTCTAGTCGTGACTCTGGATAAGACTACGTAGACCTTAGGTTGCGAATGTGTCTTACTATATTTTTGTAAACGATAACATCAAATGTAAATCGAAGTGATTTTTGTCAACAAGCAGGCTGGTTTTAGTGGAAAATGGTTTGCTTTTTCATTAATAGATTTATTTATTCTATCACACATTCTATTTCTTATCACACATTTATTTCGTGATAAGAACAGTTATTTTAAAAATTCAGTTAATAAGTTCAACTATGCAAAGACACAGACTCCCTGCTATTGTCGACTGGGATAATGAGTTAAAAAAATGAGACAACTTTCTCAACTAACTCAGTATTTTCTATCCTTCCACCACTGAAATGTTTCCTTTTGATACAAGGTGAACCTAGCTCCACACAAAAAACTCACCACAGCTAATCATTTGGTTTAGAACAGCGATAACTGAGCAAATTCACAAACCAATGCTAATAATTGATAGCATCGTGTGGTGGAAAATAAAAATTTTCTATCATTGCATCGTATGGTGGAAAATAAAAATTTTCTATCATAGCATATCATTCCACCAAATAACGATTTCACTTTTTATTAACATTTAACCACATACTAACGCTTTAATATTTTGTTACCGCTCAGTTTCATTCTAATATATTTTTTTCGTACCGCGGTTTAAAAAGGGTTGCCTTTTAAGTCTTGCGCCTAACAATGAAAAAAGTGGTTAATTAGTGAAAAAGCTTTTATTGTTTTTCACAGTATTGCCCAAGTAAATCATATATGATGTTGCTCAAGTGGTATACTTGCGATATGACTGGTTTTTCTGGAAAAACAGGCAACTATTTGATTGGATGTGCTCCGCCCGCGAACAACTTTTACGAGTTTTGCTCATTTTAAAAGACCCAAACAGTGTTTTGGACTCATAAGAGTAGATCTATGATTTGTCGTCACCTGTGCTGCTATCGTAGATGTGTTTCGAACCACTTCGCTGTATTTTTTCAGCCTTTTCTTGTACCAATCGAAACGAATCTTATTTGAGTAACCGTCAATTTGGGGTATCCAACGGGAATAAATTTTCCTACGCCTTAATGTAAAATCGAATGTATGCTAGCCACACTAATGCTCAAGGATGACTACATCTCACGGTATGTCATATGCCGGTCTGCTTCCAATAGTTCACGTACAGCATTGATGTTTTTTGCCACAACAGCTGTTCTTGGACGGACTTAAGGAAATTTGTCTTGGTTATGCTTCATCACCAAAAGTTGATCTAAGTTGGTAGATGCATTATTTTCTTTTTAATCCACGTCAAAAATCGTAAAAAATCATCACCCGAAAATTTTCACGAAATACAATTCTCAAACCACAGTAAACAACACATACACAAAAACTTTGTGAGTAACTTTATGTAAAAATGTTAAATTTTCAAATGGAGCTGTCAAAAGTCTTTTGACAATGCTTAGTGTTGTTAGGCGTAAGACTTAAAAGGCAGCCATCTTTTGTGCATGAAAATTGATTCTTAAGAAGTAAGCTCCAAAAACAAAATTTTTTTAAAAAATGTTCTTAAAATATATGCAATAGCCGACAATACATAAAATTAACATAAAATCTGTAGAGAAAATCACAAAGGACCTCAAACAAAATATAACTTCGATGTTCATTTGATTCTATGATAAAATGTTTGGAGGGAGCTGGATATATCTCAAAAAACAAATATTGCTGTTTCAATAATTCTTTTGCTAGTCAATTGAAAATATCTAACTAACTGACACTTAAATGTCACTAACGAAAATTTAAACAATTAAAATCATTCAATTCAATCCACGTGGCTCTCCCTATTCTTTTTCCATTTTATTCTATTGCCAATATTGTAAAAGATATTTCGTACGTGTCGACTTGCAGTGCTTAAGAACTCCTTGGAGGCTTCATCTATTGCAATCGGACATCATGACATCAAGTGTGCCATTGCAATAAGTAACTCGACACTATATATTGTCGTTTGTGCTGTTCACTCCTGCAACATGCTTTTAGACCGTTCGTCTTTTTCTTCATATTCTACTTTTTGTCTTGTATTGTTATATGTTTTATTCAGCAATATGTTGCATACTTATTTCTTTCTTTCTTTCTTTCTTTCTGTCCTTCATGCATGCATGCAAATATTTTTTCCATTATCACATATTTTTCCACTTTATCTTGGATGAAGTCCAAGTTAAAATGCAGCAGCGCGATGAAAAAAAAAATCAACAAAAATAAAGTAAAAACAGAAAAGTGCAATGCCTCACAGTTTATCACAGGATATGCTGCATAAAAAAATATTTATATTTATTATTACGAAGCCATTAAACGCAGGAAAATTTAAGGAATCCTTAAGTGGCGTTTAAAATGTGCTCATTTTTTGGAATTTCTAGGAAATATGCTAGGAAACATTTATTGTGTGGCCAGAACTATTTATCTACATGATGCGATGTGATGCACAAACATGTTTAGGCGTTGCTTGTTGGTTGCTTTTAAAAATATTTTTAAATTTTTATAATTTAAATCATCAGGTTCATGATTTAAGATCATCAGGTAAAATCTTGTTTTTGAAGAAGTTAAAGTTTCAAAATATTTTTATTTAAACAAAAAAAAAAAAACACAAACACGACTTAAAAACAAACAATTCTCATTTTTAAAAATTTTGTAGATGCCACATGATCACTTTTGGGTTTTGGAATTATGCAGTTCATAGAATACGTTCAATTGTTTATTTTTAATGAAATTGAAAGTTCATATCCTTCACAGTATTGCTCCTAGGCAGTACTTTTTCCTATCTCCTATCGGGCAGGAGACGAATACCACGTGAAGAATACGTGAACATCTTGCAAAAGCAAGATCAAAGCAAAAGCAAAAGCAAAGCGATATCAAAATCTAAAGCAAAAGCAAAAAAAAAATGAAGATCAAAAGAAAAAGCAAAAGCATAAGCAAAAGCAAAAGCAAAAGAAAAGCAAAAGCAAAAGCAAAAGCAAAAGGAAAAGCATATGCAAAAGCAAAAGAAAAACATATGCAAAAGCAAAAGCAAAAGCAAAAGAAAAACATATGCAAAAGCAAAAGCAAAAGGAAAAGAAAAACATATGCAAAAGCAAAAGCAAAAGCAAAAGCAAAAGCAAAAGAAAAAACATATGCAAAAGCAAAAGCAAAAGTAAAAGCAAAAGCAAAAGCGAAAGCAAAAGCAAAAGCAAAAACCAAAGCAAAAGCAAAAGCAAAAGCAAATGCAAAACCAAAAGCAAAAGCAAAAGCAAGAGAAAAACTAAAACCAAAACCAAAAGCAAATGTAAAAGCAAAAGCAAAAGCAAAAGCAAAAGAAAAAGCAAAAGCAAAAGCAATAGCAAAAGAAAAAGCAAAACCAAAACCAAAATTAAAAGCCAAAGCAAAGCAAAAGCAAAAGCAAAAGAAAAAACAAATGCAAAAGCAAAAGTAAAAGAAAAATAAATGCAAAAGCAAAAGCAAAAGCAAAAGAAAAAACAAATGCAAAACCAAAAGAAAAACGTATGCAAACGCAAAAGCAAAATCGAAAGCAAAAGCAAAAGAAAAAACAAATGCAAAAGTAAAAGCAAAAGCAAAAGCAAAAGTAAAACCTAAACCATAACCAAAAGCAAAAGTAAGAGCAAAAGCAAAAGCAAAAGGAAAAGCAAAACCAAAACCAAAATTAAAAGATAAAGCGAAAGGAAAAGCAAAAGCAAAAACAAAAAGAAAAGCAAAAGCAAACGCAAAATCAAAATCAAAATCAAAATCAAACTCAAAATCAAAATCAAAATCAAAATCAAAATCAAAATCAAAATCAAAATCAAAATCAAAATCAAAATCAAAATCAAAATCAAAATCAAAATCAAAATCAAACTCAAAATCAAAATCAAAATCAAAATCAAAATCAAAATCAAAATCAAAATCAAAATCAAAATCAAAGTCAAAATCAAAACCAAAATCAAAATCGAAATCGAAATCAAAATCAAAATCAAAAGGACACAGATTTGGTCAGGGACTTATATAAGTATACAATAAGGGAAAAAAATATTAAATTTATCCAAAAACTTTTTTAATTTATCCAAAAAGCGAGTCATTTTTGCACCAATAACGCATTTGAATAAATCGACTACGTAAATATTTAAAATTTATTTGAATATTTTTTTAATTAAATTAAATATTTAAATATTTAAACAGAATTAATAAAAAATATATTAAAATTATGCACGACTTTTTTAAAATATCTTTCAAATATTTATTATTTGAAAATAAACTATCGCATTTAAAGAAAATTTAAATAAAAATATTGAATTTAAAAAAAACATATTTAAATTGAATATGTTATTAATGGCTTTATAGCATTATTTTCTTCATATTGCGTCCATCAAATATCATTTGCCTGTATTATTTATTCTGTTTCACAATTCTATATTTCACTGTTATACTATTTTTGACAGTTGGTAAAATATTAGGGCACCAAAAGTCAAAAATAGCATAAACTAGAGGAAGTATGTGTGTACGTGTGCGATGCTGTTGCTGCTTGCTTGTATGGAATATGTGTGTGGTATAAATAAAATTCAAATACGGGAAAAAAACGAGTTGTAAGGAAAATATTTGATTTATCCACGTAAATATTTAAATAAAATTGATACTCAGGCGTGGATAATGTTAATATGCATTATTTCCCTTAGTGTAGGAGCAAAGATTTTTACGAAGATTAGGGAAATGATTGAATCAAGAATTAGGGAAAGGAGTTGGTAAGGGATAATGAAAAGCATAAGAAAAAGATACAGTAGTTTCTACTATGTCGTAACACAAGCCGTAGAATTATTCAATCCACTTTTGATGACATCTTTTTAAAAAAATATTTAGCAATATATTTATACCATACACCTGAGCATATGACCTTTAAAAGAGTGTCGGAAAGTGTTAATATGTATGACCGACCCCCATTAGTTTTGCAAAAGGAACATTTTTGCCTTTGACTCCTATTCCCTCCGACCACTCCTTAGGGGGGCTCCCATACAAATTTTATGGTTTTTGTATATTTATTCCATACACCTGAGCATATGACATTTAAAAGAGTGCCGGAAAGGGTTAATATGTATGACCGACCCCCTTTACTTTTGTAAAAGGAACATTTTTGCCTTGAACACCTATTCCCTTCGACCACTCCTTAGGGGGGCTCCCATACAAATTTTATGGTTTTGTCGATAAAACCGGAAACTGTCGATAAATGGGTAGCAAACTTAAGCAAACAAAAACATCAAATGTTGGCTTTATATTTCATGTAATTGTGAAAAATTTCTATAAGTTAGAGAGTTCAAACATGAATTTTTCTCCCAGTGAGGATCAAGCAGACCAACAAGTGCTAACATCAACACTGTACGATCAGTACTTTAGGCACACCAAAGGCTCAAATTGTGATATAAATACCGACACCTGATCACTATCAACCACCCAACTTACCTCCGAGAATGACGCATTCTCCGTCAAAACGATAATGGATAAGAATCAAAATGGTAATGGATAAAAATTGGGACAGGGATTAGGATATGGATAAGGATGTAGATAGTCTTGGGAAATTATTAGTGCAAGTATTTAGAACAAAGTTAAGGATGATAATTAGTACAAAGCTTAACAAAAGAATAAAGGCAAGAAGTAGATTAAGGAGTAGGATAAGGAGTAGAGTAAGGATAAAATAAGGGACTAGAGTAAGGTGACGGATTAGGTAGGAACATAAAATTGAAAATGTAAAGAAAAAGAAAAATAATCATATTACGACAAGTATAAGAGCAAGGATTTCGACAAAAATTACCAGGAATAACCAAGACCAGAAATAAGATAGGGATTAGAACAAATATTTAGATAATAACTAGAACATAGATTTAGACAAGGATACGGGAAAGGATTCAGGTAAGAATTGGGAAAGGATTAGGATAAGGCTAAGAACAAGGATTTAGATACACTAAGAACATAATTTAGGATAAGATTGTGCCAAGGATTTTAACATGAAGTGAGATACGCATTAAGAAAAGGATCCGAATAAGGATTAGGTCATGAATTTAGATATATATATCCAAACAAGAAATTATTAATATAGATATTAATATAGATATAGATATGAAAATTTTTATAGATATTCATAACAACAAAATTTTGAAAAATGAGTAGAACAAGTATAAAAACAAAACAAAACGATTGTGTTTGGACTGTAAAAGGCAACGATTTACTGTAAAAGAATTTTTAAGAAAAATTTAAGCTCGTCAAAGTTAATTAGGAAGTTTGTTTTAAGACATTTTTTTTAAAGACAAAAAAAAATAAACTTTTCTTTATCTCTTAAACCTACTACTGCGAAAGAGGTAAATTAACTTTGTTACAGCGTTGCAGGCATAGAAGAGAGTGTGACATGCATAAAAGAGTGCATATATTGTTCATCAGCATCACCTTTCAAGTAAATTAAGCCATATACGTCTATCTGTCCGCCTGAATGTTTGTGTTTGGTGACGATGGCATGACTCTCGTCGTATAAAATCTATCATAATAAAATTTAATATACGAGTCTAAACTTTATCTAAAAAAATTATTTATATTGAAAACAAATTTTTTGAGCTCTAGGCCAATCATGTTGACAACAAGACAACATGAAGAACAAAGAAGGCAAAAACCAACAACAACGGCTCTGTATAAAGCAAATCACATAGCATGACTATACAGACTGTTTCATTGGCCGCTACACCAACTCATCAGTAGCCTTTGTATGACTTTACACTGTAATCCACTCAAGCTACTTAGGTTCTACTTATACTGCCAATTATGCCGAGAAAGTTACCAGGAATTTATTTTTGGCAGAGAACGCTTGAATTTTTGTATTTGAGTTCTTATCTACTTGTGATTCAAACTGAACCAAGGTTAACCTAGATCGTATCATACTATTAGGCATAGCCTTAATTCATGTACATCTTCGAAATTCGATCGAAGCGGTTTACTGCTATAAGAGCATATTGAAGTTGTTGTTATTTTTTGCTGTTTAGCTCCTCCCTTTTTCCACACTTCCATTTTTAGGGTTCAGTTAGTTTGACTGATGCTACACCTAAGATGGTGTGGAGACCATTTTTGTTATGAAAGACATTGTTGTTTATGTGTGTGTGTTCAGAATTTTCAATTATTTTTTTTTTGCGTTAAAAATTCATATGCAACCTGAAGAATATATTTTCATCGTTTTAAGTTCAATAGAAAGTCTAAAAAGTCCCTGGAAAGTCAGTGAAGAGATGAATTTTTAACTCTACTTTACAAGAATGAAAACTTTAATCGCGTTTTTCGAACGTTTTCGCGTTTTTCGACCAATTTTTTTTTGTGTTGAGATTTTAATTTTTGTTTTTTTTTAAATATATATTTTTCGGTAAAATACATATATACATTTTTTCGGTATATACGAAAAAAAATATCTTATTTTAAATAAAATCTTTTAATTGGTTGATTTCAGTTGACTGCAATGGGCTGGCATTCTAATGCGCAAATTGAAGGAGCCTAATTTGAACAGCTGTAGCACCGCCATTTTGTTTTGTTTTTTCTTATAAAAAATTTGAGTGGGTACATTTGAACATATATGTCAATATGTAATTTCATTCAATATTATAAATACTCTTCAGTATTTTGTAAAAAATTATTGAAAGATCAGTGGTCTGGAGGATCTTTCCCCTTTAACATTCCACAAGAGTTTATCAATGGACAGGAAATTAGGTACATTAGCATTAGAGCGAACTCATAGAGAACTTAGAGTTACTGTTGCTTTTAAAGTTTGAAATCTACCAAAATTGAAGGAATACCTTTCATGCAAAGTCATGACGTCATCAAAATAACAAAACCCACAAAAAAGAAAAATATTGACTAGATACTTAACGCATGTACTGTGATATTAAAAAAAAGCTCCAACTTTGAAATTTGGCAAAATAGAATGCAAATCAAACCTATCTCTCATACAAAGTGAGAAATAAGTGTGTCGCACCAAAGATATAAAACCTACGAATATGCTGTGATGGTATCTTAACTTCGTCAAAGGCGAAAATAGTTCCTTGTTAATTTTATGTACATTTTGAAAGCCTTTGGAAGAGAGCTTAACCCGAAAACAGCTCTTCACTACCAGCCTGGTAGTACTCATTGTCTCTTAATTCTATATTTCTAGTATTGTTTGATATAAATTCTTTTCATAACTTCAAAATTTATTTTATTATTTCTTTTTTTGTTTTGTTTTATTTTTCGTTCGCCTGTTGATTATTTATTTTATTCCAAAGACTTCAATCCGACATTGACTATGACTGAAAGGTAATGAAAGGTCGATGAAAATATAATGAGGCAGCTCTACACGTGCCTAGATTTTGTACGAAATACAATGAAGCTGTCAAAACTGTGTGTCAAAATCATGAAACAAGAATAATGAAGGTAGTTATAAATGATTTCATATAAAAAAAAAAATAAAAAGAAAAACCGTGTTTGTTTTGACAACATAAAATAAAAAAAAAAAAAAAATAAAACAAAATGTGACAAATTTGATTGTTCGAAAAAATGTGACGTGACCAATTTTATGAACACTCAAAGAAGCGTAGGATGAATGTACAAGGATGAAGTTAAGTAAAAATGTTTGAAAAATCTCTATCAAAACAATGTCAAAAATTCTTTATCATTTTTAAATGTTAGGAGTATAGGAAGAACATTTATAAGTGTACCTCTGAAAATTCAATAAACTAAACCTAAAAGAGAAAATTGAAGAAAATTTACGGAAATGCGTTAATAAAACGTGGCTGTCCATGATTGGATTTTCCTATATCAATTCAATTAGATATATTCATTAATTTTAGATGGAAATAAATAATAATATGTTGAGGTAGGGAGAATAACCGAGATACTAAAAAGCAAATAAACAAATATTTTTCAGCCATTATTTTCAATATATTTCAGATATTAATTGTTCCAAGTTAATTTAGACTTGAGTTGACGTTAGTTTTGACTTGACAACGTTTTATACTATGTTCAGACTGGGAGCTAAATGCGCATTTAGAGCTTAATTCCCATTTATTTCCTTAATTCTTCTCTAAATGCGAATTTACCCATATAAAATTCTGTCAAGTAAATTCACATAAATTCTACTTCAAATGAGCATTTAGCAGTTTGGGACCCTGTTTCGAAGTTCGAATACATTTTACTCGTTTGTTTTGACAGTACTCGTTATTAAATTCAATCAGCTGTTCGCCATTCGATTGATAAACTTGAACAGTTTTTGTTTTTCGTTTTCTTAATTTTATTAATTAAATACACAAAAAAAGTCCTGTTCAAAAATAAATAAGAAGATTCCGTTGGTGAAAACCAATTGCATAGGACTGGCCTGAAAACAACAAATTATAGAAGACGTGCGCCACTGCGTGGGAAAACATCCTCTCATCCTTGTCTTTCAGGTGCAAAATATGCACAATAATCTGCTGAATGATCTACGACAAGAATGCAAAGCCAACTCAAGATTTCTCTTTGGTAAAAATCATACCATGCAAATAGTTTTGGGATGTAACAAAGCTGAAGAAGTTGAAACAGGTTTCCACAAGTTTTCCAACAGACTTCGCGACAGGATGGACTGCCACTGAAACGCCAAAGCAAGAGGTGACTGGACAAAATATTACTGAGCGGTAGAATATGCTCGCAGTGTTTATATAGCCACAGAAACAGTGGTATTAAAAGGAGGTCCACCCGAAGATTTTGCACACTCACTGGAAGCACATTTGCTTTCACTGTGCATGCCTACCAAATTGCAAAGGGAATTCTAGCGTTCTATAGTGACTACACCGTGTGCGAAGAAGGAAAAGTATTGACACCTGCGCAGGCTCGCACACTCAAGCTAATTGCAAATCATATAAAAAAAATCGTTTGGGTTAATTGTGAGTTTTATTTAATTTGTCAATAATACATTTGTTTAATAATTAAAAAAGTTGTTTATAAATATATTCAAACAAAAATAATAAATGTTTACAATTTTCCGAAAACTTTCTGGTTCGTTCCTGCAATCATATTTTTGTTAAAATGTCAGCATTTTCACAACAGAAATAATATTAAGAAATCTGTTAATTTTAATGCGAATTAAGGGCTTCTTCATAGTTTGAACACTTGACATTTGTAAGAATTTTCGAACTTCTAAATTCGCATTTAAAACTCAGTCTGAACATAGTATTACGTTGCTATGTTACGTTTTACTGAGTAGGTTTCAAAAAAAGTTGCAAAAGGCATTTTTTCAAAATTTGTTTTTTTTTTAGCTTTGAACCAAGGATTTCAGGTGGAATACCTATTAAGTCAAGTCTGCCTTGGTTCGAAATGGGGTTATAGATTAGTGGGAAGGAAAGGTCAATCAATTGAAACAGGTGTAGGATGTTCTAAGCGTGGTGGAAAGCCGAAGAAAGATGTGAACTTGAATCAGAGGCAAGTGTTATGCCTTTACCTCAGTCAATTCAAGTTATAAGGCAATCTCATCCACAAAGTTCTCTACCATCAACTA
This sequence comes from Pherbina coryleti, assembly GCA_943735915.1. Taxonomy (NCBI): domain Eukaryota; kingdom Metazoa; phylum Arthropoda; class Insecta; order Diptera; family Sciomyzidae; genus Pherbina; species Pherbina coryleti. The sequence goes on from OX030948.1 coordinate 39,272,073, forward strand.
CAACTTTATGTCGTAAATATTGATGAATTTTTAATTTCAGTTGATTAGAAATGAGGAGAGAAAATTAAGAAAGGTTTAAAGCGAAGGACCATGGCCTGGCCGGGAATCGAACCCGGGACCTCTGGGGTGGCAGTCAAGCACGCTACCAACTCGACTACCGAGGCCGCCATTCTTTAACCTTATGACAAAAATAATAAAAAAAAAAGCAAAGATGTTACCGGAACGCGGAGAGAGCTGCCTAAGCAACGAAACTGTAAATTTGTGACATGCAATTATAACGCATTATGTGCGAGTATGCTAGTAAAGTTTGGTTCTTGGTCCTTGTGACAAAAATAGTTAAAAAGCCGTGAAGTCATGAGGCCGCGGAGCGCACCACTATTAGCTTGAAAATGCATCAATCCTGCAACGGCGTTGCATGGAATTATTGCTCAGTGAGTATGTGCGAGTATATATGGAAAATGTAATATAACGAAAAAAATCTTACGAAAAAAAAAAAAAAAAAAAAATAATAAAGAATATAAAAATTATGACGTCGTCAGGTCTCAGACGTAGCAGCTTAAGCAACAAAAATGCATCATTGTGAAATTAGAACCCGCTGAGTAGAAAAGTTAAGAGAAATGGTTCTTTGACACCATCACTAAAATGAAAAAAAATAATATTGGAGCCAAGATACCACGGAGGCAACTACTTAATGCAGTAAAAATGTAACAACAATGAAAAAACTTTGCAAGGAACTATGATTCTGTGATTATTGGAGCTACTATTGGTCAACTATACATCACGACAGTAAAACTGAGGATTTCGGCAACATGAGATTATAAAAAAAAAGTTAATGGTGTCATGAAGCTTCTCAGACCCTTACCTAAATGCTCTAAAGCAGTGATGGGCACACCAATGCTATTATATTTTCTGTAATTTTGTGCGTGTGTTAGTAGAGTCTCGCTCTCAACACTGAAAAGAAATTGTTTTTCAGGTTTCAATAAATATAACGACTCGGCTCGCTTGTTTAATATTTTATTTTTAGTTTAGATTTAATTTAAATTTAATGTTTTCGTTTTGATTTTAAAAATGAAATCAACTGATTTTAAAATTCAAATCTAACAAAAACAAAAGAAACACAAAAAAACATAAATAGAACATATCTTCGATCCAAAAATATAATATAAAACTCGGTGTTTACTATATTCAGTAAATTTTTATTGAATTTCATCCATTGCCCAAAAAAATTATCTGAAAATAAATAATCGTTCTCCTACTCATCTATTTTTTTCGGTGCATAACAATCAAGTTCAAAGCATCATGCAGTGTAAACCCTAAAACATGAAGTCTCAGCGCCAACTGATTGAAATAACTTCTTGTCGGTGTTTATATATGTATGTGAGACAAAGAATGATAGAAACAATATTAGAGCCTGAATAGAATCAAAAATCGTTGCGACCCCCGATCTTTGTTGTTGGAAAATACATGCAAAATGTAGAAAAAAACGCAGCTCTTTTTCCGCAACGATAAAGAGCCCGAACAGAATCAAATATCGTTGCGACCGCCGATCCTCTCTGGTCGTCGATTGCAGAGAATGTGTCCAGAACGATGCGATTGCGACTGATGATTCAAAGTTGCCTCAAACATTTCGTGCAGTGCAAAACACACCACCAAGAAGCGCGAACCACCCAGCTTGAAGTTCCAGCGCCAACTGATTGAGAGAACTTCGTGCATTCGATCGTGTACGTGTTTCGATTCTCGAATAAAGCTTTCGAGTCTCACCATGCGTGGTACTATCACCGCTCTAAAGTAACCTAAATGCACCAAATGCCAAAATGCAATGTACAGCAAAAATTAAAAAAAACTTATTTAAAATAAGGGCAGGGATTTGGAAAAGGATTAGGGCAAAGATTAGGAAAAGGATGAGGGGAAGAATTTGAATTTGTACATTTGAACATTGTCCTGGACTAGGATCATTAATAAGCTAAGGAGTAGTAAACGATAAAAGCATGTAATTGGACAAGGATCGGTCAAGAATTCAGACAAAGATTGGGAAATGGAATAATTCAGACAAAGATTGGAAAATGAACTATCGCAAGAATTGCAACCAGAATGAAAAACTTAAAGATTTAAAGACTCCAGCAATATTTAGGGCAAAATTGGGAAAAGAATAAAAACAAGAAATGAGACAAAGAATAAAGCACGGATTTGGACACAATAAGGACAAATATTGGAAAAATGAGTGGAAAAGTTATTCAAATAAGGATAAGCTAAAAAATGTGAACATGAATTACCACAAGACATGGATTAATACAAAAACATACCTAAAGCGATATTCGTATTTAGGACAAGATGGGGAAAAGAATAATGACTGGGTATGGAACAAGGAATAGAACAAGGATTTGGAGGCAATAAGGACAAGATTTAGGACAAAAATTGGTAAAAGAAGTGGGCCAAGGACTAGGACCGCCATTCGAATAAGGATAAGGTCAAAAATTTTGACATGGATTTAAAGGAAGAGTTTGGACAAGAAGTAGGATAGTTATAAGAACAAATAGTAGAATAAGGATAAGCATGTAGACATGTTTGGGAACAAAGGAAAGAATAGAGGATAAAAAAATTAAGGACATAGATAAAGTTCTGCTGTCATGACCTACGGGCTTGTCCACGATAAAGTCAATTTTTTTTTTGGTTAAAATTAAAATATCTGTTTGACATAAAAACTAATTTCTCTTAGCCAAAAAAACATTTTAACGTTGCAACAAGTTAATGTCAAATATTTTTACATTCTTTAAACAGTCAACAATAAATAGTCGAACAGCCGCATTTAGTCCTTGAGCCAGATTTCAATTTCTGTTTGTATGTAATAAATAGTTCTCGCTGTAATCAACGTGCCTTGTGCTGAAGTTCAATGATTTTTATGCTTACAATAGTGCAACAACAACAACAACAACAACAATAACAATAGCAGTTAGAAAGAAAATCCACTTATTTTTACGTACTGCTGCTCTTTAGTTGCTTGGCTACTTGCCAGGCGCTCGTTTTGCTGCTATTAGAACTAAAACTTTAAGAACAGTAGCAACGCAACAACAACAATTGAAACTAAGCAGCAAATGCTAAGCTCAAGGATAGCAGCTACTAGTACATACATATCTACTTACACGCATATAAAACTATATGTGTTTAACTTATTGTTATTATTATTTTTATTATTATTATAAATGACTTACTTAATAGTTGCGCTGTAGTTTCTTTTATACTTCTACCACCCTGCAGTAAGTTGAATCATCCCTGCAACATGGGGCATGAAAATAGAAAATCGTTAGCATTGCATTACATCGTATTGCCTAGTATGCATAAGTAGTCAAGGAAGGAGAATGGGGGTCGCCATCCGTGCTGGTCTGGTTATTTTGTTGTTATTTGTTTGTTTTTTAAATTATCCTTTTTTTTCAAACCTTCCCGCTATTCACTCACTGTAAAATCGTTCAAATAACAATTTCACATAAAAACAGTCTTAATATTTTTACAATAAAAAATGCAGGATAATAGTTAAGGACACTTTTGTTTCGAATTGCTTCTGTGGAAAATAAAATAGTTGTTCTTTTTTTACCTTTCATCGTGCTTTAAGCATTCTTCTCTTAGTTGTGTGATTTATTTCTTTGCTTTCTGTTAAGGATGAGTGCTTCCTTTAGAACCTGTTTTTTTTTTGCTCTTTCAACCTATGGGAATAAATTTTTCTTCTATATTTGCAGTTGTTACTACTTAAGTGTTTGCTAGGGAACATCATTGTACGATGGCAATTTGAGAAGTCAGTGACTTTTTGAATTTCCCGCGTAGTAACTTTAAATGCAAGATTGGTTCTGTCAACTAGCATCTGTTTATTTAGACTACTGTTTGTGTTTGATAGCCATTGACAGCAGGCAACCTCGTGAATTTCGACGATAATGGACAGAAGTGAATTGAGTTCACTCATTAAGCATTATTTTTTGCTTAAAAAGAGCCATCACCGAAACCAAGAAAAGGCTTGATAACTACTATGGGGACTCTGTTCCATCAATTTCAATGGTTTAGGAGTGGTTTACTAAATTCCGTTGTGATCTTACCAGTACAAGTGTCGCTGAACGCTAAGGTCACCCATAAGAGGTCGTCATGCCAGAAATTGTCGATAAAATCCATAGAATGATACTGGACGATCGTAGAATGAAAGTGCGTGGGGTGGCTAAGGCTATAGACATCTCATCAGTTATCGGGTACATCACATTTTACATGAATATTTGGACATAATAAAAGCTATGCGCGCGAGGGTGACGCGATTGCTTACACTCGACCATAAAGGCAGCCGTGCGACCAATTCAAAGGGGTTTTTGGCGATGTTCAACTACAATTCGAAATGCTTTATGACGTTTTGTAAGCGTAGATGAAACATGAATACATCACAACACACCAGAGACCAAGAAACAATCAAAGCAGTGAACTTCTCTGGGTTAACGTGCACCAAAGAAGGCCAACATGGGTCTTTCGGTCAATAAATTCATACCGTTAAGCGTGAAGGGGTAAAAAAATCACCGGCGCGTATTATTCCCAGCTGCTGGACAGATTTGACTTTGATTTGAAGCAAAAACGACCGCATTTGGCGAAAAAACCAGTGTTCTTCCACCATGACAACGCAACGGTGCTAGGCTTGGGTAGTTCATGAACGAAATAATTCAATTGAACGATTCCCACTCATGAACTATGTGAACTAGTTCAGTGCTTCTCGTTCTTTTAGTTAATTTTAGTTCAATTGATTTTGCAGCGAGTAGGAACAAAACGAACGAGAGTAAAAATAATTGAATTTACCAAGCTATGGTTTGAGTCTTTGGTTTGTCCAAACGAACTAAAAGACCTAGCAAACTAATAGGGCTTACACATCGGCGAATCTGTTCGTCGAACAATATGGCGGCGCGAACGTGTGTGAAAAACCTAGCGTTCAAATTGAACGAACCTGTTCGTCACACAAGCCATTGATTTTTGTTGTTGTTAGTCATCATTTTCAGCAGCATCCCTTGTTCGACAGAGAAAATCAAAAATTTTTGTAAACACGGCCAACCGTGTGACAAACTGTCGAACATCGCTTCTTAAAGGGCTTACACATCGGCGAATCTGTTCGTCGAACAATATGGCGGCGCGAACGTGTGTGAAAAAGCTAGCGTTCCAATTGAACGAACCTGTTCGTCACACAAGCCATTGATTTTTGTTGTTGTTTGTCATCATTTTCTGCAGCATCCCTTGTTCGACAGAGAAAATCAAAAATTTTTGTAAACACGGCCAACCGTGTGACAAACTGTCGAACATCGCTTCTTAACTAGCGAACTTGTGTGAACATGGCCGCCGTGTGACGAACAGATTCGACGATGTGTAAGCCCCTTTAACTAGTGAACTTGTGTGAACATGGCCGCCGTGTGACGAACAGATTCGCCGATGTGTAAGCCCTTTAAAAGAACAAACGAACTTAAAGACCTAACGAACTAAAAGAACGAACGAAGTAAAACATGCAAATAAAAAGAACGAACGAATTAAAAGAATTAAATTATCGAACTAGTTCATTACATACGATTTAACTGCGTCTGTGGAAAATAAAATAGTTGTTCTTTTTTTTCCTTTCATCGTGCTATAAGCATTCTTCTCTTAGTTGTGTGATTTATTTCTTTGCTTTCTGTTAAGGATGAGTGTTTCTTTTTCTAGTTCATTACATACGATTGAACTTAAAAGAGCGATCTTTGTGGTAAACTAAAATGCCCAAGCCCATTGGGCACCCAATGGTGCACACGCCTGTAGTCGTCATGGCAAAAATCCATGGATTGCATTGCAAACTGCTACCCCAGCCACCATATTCTCCAGATTTAGCAGTCGCAGGATTTCCTATTTCTTAACCTGAAAAATGACTTGGCGGTAAGAAATTTGAATCAAATGAGCACTTCAACACTGGAATAACCCTATTATTTTGAAGGAATAAAAAAAACTCAAGCCTGCGTTAGATAACACGGGCGCTTAGGTCAGACGTAGAATACGTTAGTCATTAACAGCCTTATTCAATAGATGTCCTTAAACAACCTTTAAACGCTTGTTTAGTTACGCACTGTTTAAGGCTTTACGCAGCTTCTATGCAACCTTGCTAACATTGTTATTCATAAACATTTTTCCATTTTCTGCTTACGCCCAGTATGCTGTAGAAGCGGAAACAAACTTTCCATATGGAATGCATTGAGTTTTTGACAGCGAAAAGGCAGCGGAATTTTTTTTCGCTACTTAGTACGCTGTAGAGGTGAAAAATTTGTTCAATGCTAGCAAGTACAACAACCATGTGGAGAGTTGAAATGTCAAAATTTCGCTGTCGATTATATGTCCGGGCATTTAATTGGCACCAGAATTTTGACATTTCAATAAGAAAACAGTTCGACCTCCCTTTACGCAACACTCGATAATCGCAATACTCAAAAATTTATATTGTTGACTCAGTAAACGCAACTTAAAAAAAAATGCACAATTATCGCAACTTCCATTTGCGTACACTTCCATAAACTTTTATATTATTTACTTTCAGTTCTTTTTTTTTTGTAAAATACATTTTTTATGTACGAAAAATCTCTTAAAACAATATTTAAGGAAACAAAGTGCATATCTTAATACATAAAACCACAATATCTAGGATTCCGAGCCATAAGGCTTTATGTTTAGAAGTTTAATTGCGTTTCTTCAACATTAACTACGTCAACTGGCCGAATTTCTATTAGTTGCATTGAGCTAGGTCGTACTGTAGTTGCTTTTTTCTCCACACAAACATTTTTGACTCTACACTAATATTTCGGGTGTAGAATTATATGCCAAGAAATTTTCGTTTCTACAGCATACTAGGCTTTATAATTGTAAGGTTTGTGTCTGAACTATAGAAAATCTCTTCAAAAATTAAGAATTCCTATGGATTTACAATGGCCGCCGCATAAAAAAATGCTGCAAAGGGCGCATATGGAGCATGTCTTTGATATTAAAAGAAAAGACAAACAAAAATCATGGTTGTATTTGTCATGGTTGTCGTTCGCTACTTGGTCATTATACTTCTTCTCTTTCTCACACTGGTTCTGTGATGAACACACAGATAATCGTACTGCTCTTACACATGATGTTATAATACATAAAATACAAAGCATATGAAAATTAATACAAAATTTGAAGGAGTTAAATTTTGATTTACTTATAGAATCAAAAAAATTATATGCAGCAATATGATTATTTAAATGCAAATCAAAAGAAGACATATTAAATATGTTTAGACCATACTTGAAATTTCTTCAATGCATGCATAAAGTATTAAAAACTTATAATGAAAGTGAGAAACATTTTCTCAAAATTTTGTGCTCCAGATTAACACCCCCGTATAACGTATTCTACGTTAAAAAATTGGAAAAACGATGGACTAAATGTATCGATGTGGCGTCCGTGGCGTGGTTGGTTAAAGTGCGTGGCCGCTATGCCAAAGAACCTGGAGACCCAGGACTGAATTTTACTTGACATATACGTCTTTCAAAAACACCTGCCCAAATTTGGTTCTGTTCCAAAAACCATAATTATTTCGCCAAAAATATTAAATAGCTTGTAACAATAAAATTTGGACAAGTCAAAAACGAAACTCGTTTATTCAAAAATATACAATGTCAAATTTTTATTTGATCATTTGATATATAAATGATTACACCATAAAATGGGCTGAAATGATGCATTAATTAATTTTGAAAAAATGTCCTAGATAATGCAAAAGGACAAAAATGAATAACAAATTATACGAAAAAATTTTAAAATGTTGACTTTAAATGCGTTTATTGGGATCGAACTTCATTGTACGTTAAATCTAAGTCAGGATTCAGATTCTTCAGCTAGATTAACATCGAAGAAGTAGGTACTTTTGTTTTTTTTTTTCGTAAATTTTAATGCATTAGAAAAAATTAAATACATTTCATCTAAAATTACTCTTTGAAAACCGGATTTTCGAATAGAACTGGGTAATTTTTGACAATTTTTGGACTTTTAAGAGCTCTAATTACTTAATTTGCAACCATCGGAGGATCACAGATACTTTAACAAAATCCATACAAATGTGGCTTGCTCTAATATACATATTACTAATTCGTAAATCAACAAAAACACATTTTTTTTTTACAAAGTATATATGAAAATATGAAAAACTAGTAAAAAAAATTATCTTCGACTGGGCCGAAGTTAAAATACCCCCACGTCCGAACCGAAGTATATACAAAGTCTTAAGCAGTCAAAAAGTGTTTATTTGCAAAAACATTTTCGTCATAGTTTTAACAGAAAATATTCGGTATTGTTTTTTAATGAAGTCACTTTGTATGGGAGGTGGGTGTGGTTTTCACTTGATTTCGCTGAATTTTATACACAAAGTACATGTTATATATCAATGCAGTTCATATGCAAAATTTCAAGTCCATATATTAATTTTTGTGGAATTTGAAGAGATTGCACCTTTTTGATAAATTCACTTTGCATGGGAGGTAGGCGTGGTTTTTATCCGATTTGGTTGAAAGTTATACTCATAGCAATATACTCAGTGTACATTAAATAGCAAAGCTCATGTGCAAAATTTGAAGTCCATATATTAGTTTTTGTGGAATTCTAAGAGATTTTACCGTTTTGATAAAGTCACTGTGTATGGGAGGTAGGCGTGGTTGTGATCCGATTTGGCTCATTTTCGAACTTGACCTTTTTAGATAAAAGCTTAAATATTGAATTTCGTGATGATAGCTTGAAAATTACGGCTGTAATCGTGATCACAGACAGACAGACGGACTGACGGACAGACAGACGGATATGGCTAAATCGACTCGGGTGGTGATGCTGATCAAGAATATATATACTTTTATATACCTGCCACGCCTCCTTATGGGCGTTACAAACGGAGTGAAAACATTAATATACCCCGTTTACGTTTTTTAAACGTAGGGGTATAAAAATACTTTATTTTGAACAAAAAATGCAAATTTTTTACTTACTTAACCCTTAAATGCACAAGACCCCCGATTTTTACCGAAAAAATATATTTTATGTAAATTGAGTAAAAATAAAACTGCGTTTTTAGTTTTGACATTTTTTATTACAAAAAAAAAAGATATTTTTTAATAGGGATTTTAGATGTGGGTAAATTCCCATCGTATCTTTAAAGATACAACCAACTAAAGTGACCCAGTGAGGTGTCAAATGATCGAAATTTTTTCGAACCACTTAAAATCACTAGAGGACATGTTTTGAAAGCAGTCAGTATTTTTTCCTAATCAAAATTATTTATCTGTTCCTAGAAGTTAAACTGTTAAAAATAGTGTTTATTTAATTTTTAAAAAAAAAATTTTGTTTGACTTTGTACATAATTTTTTTAAAAAGTATGACAAATAGACGTAAAAACTATTTTTTATTTAAGACTTATAATATTCTAACTAATTTAGAACCGATTTGAAAAAAATCAAACCAAAAATATAGCCGTAGGAATGTTTTGAATGGTTGTATCTTTAAAGATACACGGTGCATTTAAGGGTTAAAATCGCAATAAAAAGTATCGTTTTGTGCTCACTATGACAATTTCGTGCTATGACCAAGTACACTGCAAACGAACGGCTTGATAGATGCGGCTTGGGATCTGTTCATTACAAGGCCTAATTTTTTTAAAACTTTTTTTAGGCGGGGTTGACAAGTCGCGCTCAAAGTGCATGCCTGAGATACAGCAAAAGTTGGAGGACGATATCGTCACACTGGACATAGGAAGTGTTAAGTAAACAGTTTTTTGAAATGTGAATTTAGTACAATTGTTACCATGATGAATCGCTTAACACCGAAATCGCCCGAGATGCTCGAAAAAGTGATGAAAAACGCAGCAACATTTTGCTTTGGTCAATAGAGGCGGCCACTTGATTTATGTTTTACTAGCGATACCCGGCGCGCGTTGCTGCACCCGGCAAGTATATTGGAAATAATGAGTAAATTCAAAACTTTTATTAGTCCCTTAGTCTGACACCACACACATGTTCCACTACTCGTTACAGTTTCCCAGTAGCAGAACATCACTCCCAGGTGACAATTCTATTATGAGTTTCAATGTCCTGTGATTTAAGCTTCCATAGCTATTCTGTATAGAGAATCGGGCCACACCCCCTTTTCCAATGCACAAACCGGTTTTTCAGTAGAAAGACTTTGGCAATTAGTAATTCCATACTGAGTTTTATTGTCATGCGACGTTTAGTTCCAAAACTATTCAATATCAAAAATTTGACTTCTGTGGTCGAAGCCATAACCCCTTTTCCTATGCCCGTCCCAGTTCTCTTGTTTATTTATAAAAAAACTTATTGAATCACACAATGTCAATTCTATTAAGTAAAAAGTCAGCCATTTGTTCCTTTTGTTCATTTATAAATTACAGGAAAACCACCGTCAAAACATGTGTAGAAAAGTTGCATGCTGCGAAACAAATAAACATACGTACATACATACATACATAGTCGGATTGAATCTCATTCTCATCAAAAAAATCCTCAACATGCTAAAGGTGGTCAGTGAATCCCCTTTTAACAAAACTGTGTTAGATTAATTCTCCACATCAAAACTACTTTGAATATATTAGAATTTACTTCAATCCAATTAGCTTTAAGCGCAGCAAAGTATGTATGTATATGAATTTGTTTGTTTGTTTTGTTGTTTTGTGCTTGCTGAGAACAAAAAGAGTATAGTAGAGAGCAACATGGAGTTTATTGAAGCTCTCGCAGCACAAACGCATGAAAAGCTAACGATCAAGCAATGCATGGCATTGTGGATGATTTTTTGAAAAACTTAACACTTTAATTAAAGATACTTATTATTGAAATTTCGTAAAGAAAATAACCAATGAACCTTTTGTAGCATAAATGTGATATTTTAAAACTTATTTAAAAAAAATCGGACCAGTACTTTTGGAGTTTTGCGGACACAAAAAATTTTCACTTTCATTTTATATAATAGTATAGATTCAACATAAAAAAAAAAATTAAAAATAAATAACTGGTCATATCAGCCCTTCGAAGGACTTTGACCTAGCTTCTTATGATCAATTGTGTTGTGCGTGTTTTTAAGTTTGTACACAATTGACCGAGAACCAGACCTACATGTTTAACGCCGACTCCGAACGGTGAGGAACGGAATGTTCTTGTTCTCAAGAAGTTTTACATGGCATTTTGATTACTCTCTGAGGTTTGCCATTGTCTGCAGAGAGGTGGCGGCCGTACAGAAAAAGCATTTTAATTCAAATAATTTTTTGTCGCTGCTGGGGCTCGAACGCGAAATATCTACTATTAGGTCTTGAAGTATATAAGATGAATATGTGAGGTATCACGATCAGTTGGGCATAAAAAAATCGTATGTTCTATTTCAGCCCATGAAAGGATTTGAATAGAGCTTCTTATGATCAAATGTGTTGTGCGTGATATTAAAGATTTGGACAAAAATCATCGAGAACTAAATCTCCAAGTTCAAATGTTCATGTTTTCTAGAAGCGTTACGTTTCAAAACTTAGGCTCTGAGGGAGAAGGCTAGCTTTTGTTTTCTGTGAAAATATTTTCCGTGTCAGATGGGATTTGCACTTACCACGGTGCACGCATGCTTTTTATTTCAGTTTTTCAACTTAAATGCTTTTTTAACTCAACTAAAAAATAAACAAGCAAAGTCAGATTAATTTTATTCAGACTACTTTATGCCTCTATGAAATAAAGCAGCTATTTTGAATTTTTCAATTCAAAAACTTTACTATTTAACTCTCTTCTGCCTTCAAATGCTGTCCTTAGAACTTGTTCTTGCGTGAAATGTGTGCGTGCCATGCAGGGATTGGCACAGTTTTATTCAAATTGTTGAATAAAAACTTCAACAACTTTAAAAACAACCAGTGCCTTTTATAACTGTTAACTTTTCCATGCATAAAAGGCAAAAAATAAATCTACTCCTGGTTTACATTAAATCAAACTGAACTATTTTTAATGCTATTATTTTAGTCTTTTCACAACTATTATGTGTGGAACAGTGTGTGGGAGTTTGAGTGTGTGTTTGCAATAAGGAAAGTCGGCGCTTTTCACCGTCTACCCATGGCAGCATAGACAAACAACGCTTTACTTCACTTACTCTAACACGCATAATGCACACACGCACCCACAAACACACACCTACACAAAGCGATTTCCATAAATTCTAAAGTATGAATTCCATCAACATGCTTGCAATTAAATAAATATTAACTTTGTTAAAATAGAAAAAATAAATCCAAAAAAAAATATGCTACATTTATATAAAAACTGTAGCTACAGCAACGCACCCACGCTGCCAGCCAGGCACGCTAAGCATGCGACTTGTGAGCCGCGGCGTTTGTCCTTTTTTGTTGTCGTTTTTGTTTTCGTTCTCGTTGTTGCTTAAATGGATGCAGGCAATTATTTTTCATTTGCGACACAGTGTAAAACCGCATAAATAAAGCGCCAAAAGTTTGATGACAAAAGCATAAAAAAAAATTTCAAAAACTTTTTATGTTGCATGCAACGACAAAGTTAAGAGAAATATAAAAAAAAAAAAAAAAATAAAAACAACTGTTGCCAAGTTTAGAGTGTCTGGTGTTAATAAAAATATTTACCTAAATTAAATTTAAGGCAGTCATAACTTGAAAAAAATTTAAAGTATTTTGCAAATGAGTCAAGGATTTCAAGGCTTAAAATAAGACAGCGAAAAATTCGTCCTTTTTAGTCAAAAAGTCGCACTTATTTATTGTTGTCTACTTGACCTCGGACCTCACTTAAGCTGATTAACAAACCTCGCTCGCTCGACTCAAGGGCTTTAAAAATATTCGCTGTAATTAAAACAAAAAAAAAAAAAAACAAAAAAAAAATACTTAATCAACACTTTGAACATCCTTTGATGGCCTAGTAAATTTCACATTTTTTTTTTATATTTTACAATGCTTTTAATGCTTAAGAAGATTTTTGTCAGGGTTAAGTTCTGTTGACATTCCAGTTCTTTGTCCTCGTATGAACAAACATACATTTCAACATGCAAGCAAACACATGACTGTGTGTGTGTGTGTGTGTGCACACACACTGCCACCACTCGCCTTTACTCTTTACTCTGTGCCATCTTCTTGTCATGATCTTAATTTCTTTGCTACTTTATGTTTGTCTGCTACTTTATGCCACTTTTTGCTACTATTTTTTTTTTTAAGCATCCTTGTCTCGAAATGTGCATTAAAAACAAAAATGCTTGGTTTTATATGCTTGCATCCTGGCACATATCCTTTTGCTGCATTAATAAATAAAAATAACAACCATGCAAGGCTAGCAAAAAATTAAATCAGTAGCAGCAGATTCGGTCGGTCACTGGTGCTGGTCTAGGCTTTCATCCATTCATCCTTTTATCAACGTGTTTACTGCAAACTGTTTGAAGTACTAGCCAGCGAGGCAGTCAGTGAGTCAGTCTGCTTGTTGGTGCCTTTTTTTTAATTTTTTTTCATATCAGCGTCTCGTTCTTCTCACGCAGATTTACGTTGAATTTATATCTCAAGTCCTTGCTTATTTTAAACTCCTTTTTTCAAGATCGTAAATTGCCAAAATGTGTTTAATTCAGTCAACGAATTGCTCCAAAGAGCGACAGTGCGACTGTGTGTGTGTGTGTGTGTGTGTGTGTGTGTGTATTATGCAGTGTGTTGCATGTGCTTCCATATTTGCTGGTTTGTCTGTGTGCTACTTTGCTTGTTTGTTTGTTTGCTTGCATTTCCGGCATAATCTTGCTCATTTTGTTGTAGCCATTTTGTAAAAAGTTTGGCTTTGTTTGCAGAGGATTTAAGTGCGGCATTGGTAATGTTTTTGCTGCTGCTGCTGGTGGTGTTGTTGTCGGTGCCAACAACCAGTATAGTCGGCACGACTAGCTGGCACGTGTCATTGAAGTTAGCTGAATGGGTTTTGGGTAAATTTCAAGGAAATAATTGCGCACGAGATATTAACTTAAATTAAAGCATTTCGGAAAAATATAACGAAAAAAAATTTTCTATATTTTTCCAAATTTAAGTGCTAGAATTTTAAAAATTTAATACAATAAAATACCCAGCAGTTATTTTGGAGTCAATTGAAAAAGTGAACTAGTTCATTTCTAGCGCAGTTCGCAGTATCTCTGAAAAAGTACCAAAGGCGTTCAGTTTTGAACAGTTATCTTTGCTTTTGTTTTCAAAAGTATTGTTGACAAAAATAAATGCGTTCTGGCTACTTTTTAAAATTTGCTGCGCACAAAAAAAAATAATAAAATAAAAAAATGTTTATAGACAAAATGTTTTCTGGATTATGGATGGAAAGATGGTACAAATGAGACCTTTAGGACGTTTCCATTGCACTAAATTCTTACACTTTTGATATGTTCACTTTAAAACTAGTTAAAAAAGAACCACTTTCAGGCTACTGCGAAAGCAACCAGTTTAAAAATGTTCCTTATGCAACTAGTTCAAATATAGGGAAAAAGGAGTGTTTTTGGGGACAATTGTCTTTTCCTATGACATCAACCTGCAAAAAGCGTCAGTTCGTTCAATGTTAAAGGTTATTGTAGTGGAACTAGTACTGGTCCTTTTTGGAACTAGTTCAGAACTATTTCAAATTTGGTCCACTTTTCTGTGGGGTATCTAGAGAAGCTAGAGCTTCTTAGAGAAGATAAAAAAGCTAGAACATAAAATAACTCATTGAGTCATTGATGTGTTAAAGTATGGGAGAGAGTCTGCTTGAAGAATGTCCATTATAGTTCCTTTGTATGTTGTTTTTTAATAGAAGTTTGTTTATTTTATACTGTACTCATGCGCATTGCTACCTATAGGATATTTTGTGGCTTATCTAAATAAGTTGCTTGGTGTTAGGCTGTTTATGAATTTGAAAATTTTTTCTGGCATAGTATCTCATATTTTTGATGGAGGAACAAAGTCTCCATAAAAGAAAAGTTTTCTTCCTGACCAAAATTTATCATACTGACAAAAAACTGTTAAAAAATAATGTCACTAAAAATTTCTTTTTAAAACAACAAGCACATAAGCACAACAACAGCACCACACACGCAAAAATAACAGAAATCAGATTACGCCATCAGAGGCAGAAAAAGTTGCACCGTTCTGCGCAAGACGTTAGGTCTTTCGTGACGTAGATAGGAAAAGACTCTTTCTCTGTTCTTATCACTGATTTTCTGTTCGTGCAAGAAAAGACGAAAGATAGTGCGAAATAGTTCTGTACGATTTTATTTTTTTCAGCTACAGTTGTTTTTTTATGTTTTGCTCAGTGAAAAACAGCTGATTTTGACAATGGGTCGATCATGACGTAGGCAGACATGCGCATGGCATAATCTTGTATTTATTATTTTTGCCACACACGCAAGCCTATAGATAATTGCTTCGCTTTACAACACTGAATAAACTGTCAAAGAAAACCAGCTGGTGAAAAAAGTACACATTTGAATCATAGTTGCTATGAAAAAGATGTTGAAATAGAATATTTGAAATATTCTGCACGATGAGTTTTCTTCGGATTTTCATCATATCCGTAAAACTCAAAAAAATAAGAGACTATTTCAGTGAAAGATGTTAAAACATTGAAACGACTTCGCACCGAACATTCGACGGAAAATACCGACGCAATGAAGGATATAGTAGCTGAAAATGACCCAAGCTCTATAATTATTCAAGAACTCCACCTCTCCAGGTTCAAACTGCAGACAATATAGAGGAAATATTTGGCTATGGATGGGTAGTAGCAAGTCCCGTTGACTGAAAAATTGCAGACGGAGGACCAACAGCAACGCTGTATGTTCTCGCCGTATGGTCTTGAAGACCATCAATACGATGGTTACCTAGATATGTTTAATGCGGGAATAAATATAAAGACCGAAAAAATATTAATTTTGAAAAAAAAAAAACATTGACAGAAACATTTTTTTCTAAATTTTTGCCACGGAAATAATTATATTTCGTAAAATAAGGAAAACAAAAAAACTCCGAAAAATTAACTCTGATCCAAGCAAAGCGAGTTTGAGGCGTTTTTGAGCATTAAAAATATCAAATTAATGATTCATTCACCGTACAGTCTTGTTTAAGCATCCGATAATTTATTTTTGTTCCCGCACATCAAGAACAAATTACATGGACAACGATTTTCGACGCCAGAAGAAGCCGTTGATGGTCTGCCGTAGTCGCTTGATTTGGCACCGTGAGGCATCGTTTGTTCCCGAAATTGAAAATGAAGTTAAAATCATAATTCTTTAACAACATTCTGACCATCCAAGCAGCTACGATGCAGGCACTTCAGCGAGGCAATCTCACAAAATAAGTCAGAGAAGGCATTTGAATCACTATTGGAATCGCTATAATAAGTGCATTGAATAGGGAGGAGAATATTTTGAATAAAAACTCCGAAATTTAATCAGAAATCATGTTTTAAATATCGTCGTTGCGCATACCAAAAAGGTTATGTGTTTTTGAACAATTTTTCAGGAGACGAAAAAAACATTTTTGTTTTTTAACAATTTCAATACTATTTTCACATAGCTGGCTAACTTTCACATTTGTTTACTTCTGAACCAATAAGAATATCCAGAAACCATTTAGTGAATAGATGGGGCATACATATGGCTATTAAATGGTAAAATAAAAAAAAAATCAAAATTTTTCACATAGCCTTTTTTGTATGCGCAACGACGATATGTTTTCCACAGCCTGTCTGGAATATTATTTGACACACTGTGTCAGGCCCGTAGACAAGGGGGGGGTTTTTAGGGTTAAAACCCCCCCCTTATGGTCCAAAAAGTATAAAAAATAATATCTTAGCATTAATATAACGTTGCCAATGTGCGAATACTTGCTGCACGTGCGTCTTTTTTCTCTTACAGTGCAAACTGCAAGTGCAAACAGCTACAGCGAGAACATCAACATGCTTAAGTATCGAAAAAAGTTCGATACATTCAATTGAACTTTGTCTACCACCAGCAATTTAAGAATTTATTGCGTTAACAGGTGTTACGTGAAAGTGGTGAAATTTTGATTGAGTTTTGTTAGATAAGTTTAAGAGTTTCTATTATTAATTTTACTGTGCCAAAACTACAAAAATGATTCTACTTAATTGGCTGCAGAAACCAGAAGTAAAAAAGGCTAGAACGGTTGAAAATAAGTTCTTGATTTAAATGATTTTTTTTCCTTTATCAAAGCGTAAATGTGTTAAAAAGTTGCCGAATATTCCTGTATGTTTGAAAGCTGTGTTTTTTTGGTAGCGTGTTTGCATTGATTGAATATTAATGGATTAACTTTTTGCTCGATGCGGAACCGACAAAATCCGAATAATATTATATTTCATCTGTATTGCAGAAAACGTTCAAGAAACTTTGGAATCTGAAAAGCCTTCAGAACTTCCTTTGTAACCTGCAGTTGAAGAAAGCTTTAATGTTGACAGCTATGTTGAAAGCGGTAGTACAAGTTGTGGAATTAATATTTTACTTTTAATGTTTATAACTCTAAGTTTGTGTGTATGGTTGTAGAAGTTGTTCCAGAAATATCATTTGATTTATCGGAACTGCCTTCGACTTCGAGAGTGTATCAATGTCCAAATAACGATATTTCCAAGTTGATGAGCAATATTTCTGATTCGAACCGCCTTGAAAGTTTTCAAAGTATTTATGTGCCTCCCCAAATTTTAATTTTCCTGCCAGCGGTTTTCGCAAACTCCGATTTAAGCATACTTGGTTGAACCGTTGGAATTGGTTGGTTTACTCCAAATTAGAAAATTCAGCTTATTGGAAGTTTTGCATATTTTTTAGCACTGGTTTTGGAGGTGCAGGATCACAACCTCTTGGTAATTTTACTGAATGATAATAAAAACTTTTTAAATAAAATTTTTTAACCTTTTCATTGTGGCCTTTACAAAAGTCAGGAAATACGAGAAAATGTCGTTATTCTAATCGTGGTTATTTTTATATAGAATTTTAAACCGACCGTTTGCAAGTAAATTATTGAAATAATAATATAAGATGCTTAGTTATCGTCATTTTAGAAGTTTGTCTTGAAAATTTTATTTTTTAGCTTCTTTCTGTATTCCAAAATGACAGTGCAAAGATAAGCAAGATATATAGCCGAAACACATTGAGCTCAACAAACGACAGTTTTGAAATTATAGAACACACGTTTTTTATGTTCAATGGGTGTGCATCCTTAAGCATACATAGGGATTGCAGTGTCACAGCGGACGCTGTGTTATTAGAATTAAAAAAAAAAAAAAAAAAAAAATAAGAAGACTTAATCTATATATATAAAAATCAAATGCGTGTGCGTTTTGCTAAGGCTCAGAAACGGCTGGGCCGATTTTAGTATTTCTTTTTTTGTATTGTTTGCCTTAATACAGATGTGGTTTAGAAAGAAAGAAAATTACAAAAACTTCAAGGAACAGCGGAAAAATCGAAAAAATCAAAATTGGTAATTTTGTATGGGAATTGCCACATCAGACTACTTTAAATAGCCAACAAATCTTAACGGCAGGACAGATTTAACTCAAATTCGGCACACACATTACTTGAATCCTAGATTAGGTTATGGCATACTTGATTTTGACCACGCCCCTTCTTCTGCCCCTTTACAAGAAACGTAAATTATCCTACTAGCATACTTTAATTAGCGAAACTGTGCGTCTAAATAATTAAAAGAAAATTCTGTCAAAAAATATTCACATATCTTCAAAATTGCACAAAATATTAGTACAGCGTCTTTTTCTAATAACTTCGTTTCCTTAGAATAACAAAAAACTATCAGAAATTCGTATTTCTTATCGATATATTATAATAATTTTAATATTGATATATTATAAGTATTTCGTTGATAAATTCAATTTAAGCACTTAATAAACCAGATTTGAAGAAAGCTCCAACGTATTCATTTTTTACTCCAAAAATCACAAAAGCAGTCATTTCAATAAATAAAAAAAACTTTAAAAAAAAATTATTTGTTTGCCCATTGTGGGGATCGATCCTTAGACCACCTCATGGCTTCAAAATTAACAGTTGAGCTGACTATTTTTATTCAAATTGAAATGTACTAAAAAAATTTTCTAATAGAATTCGCAATAAAATGATATGACAGCATAATCTTTTGAATTCGAATAACAGCAGCCTATTACATTCCGTGTTAATATAGGATATTGGAGTGTTTCATGCAATCAATATTTGATTCGATTGGCACCATTGGCACCATTTGTTATCGATCATGATATTCGATAAAAAATTAATTTCGGGTGGAATCGTGATTTTAGGGCGGGACGAAGTTTGCCGGGTCCTCTTGTATAAATATATAAAATAAACAAAAATAAAGTAAATTCATTTTTGTTTTTTGTATTTGGTGTACAAAAAAGTTTTAAAGTGTTTTTTTTTCAAGTTTGTCGCTTTATTGTGAAAAATTTGTTACAAATTCATTTTTCATTTCTAGCCACTAATTTTTCACATCTTTCTGGTAATTATATAAAAAATACGTTTTCATTTATCGATATCAAAAACTATCGATATTATTTTTAATCCAAACCCCCCCCTTAGGTAAATCCTGGCTACGGGCCTGCACTGTGTACCCTTTATATACATAAGCTGCGTTCGATTCGCCAGTGCTCAACTGAATTACGAAAAAAACGGCTACTCACTTAGCTGTTACTTACTGAATAAAAAAATAAATAAATAACTGGCCATTTCAGCCCTTGAAAGGACTTTGACCTAGCTTCTTATGATCAAATGTGTTGTGCGTGTTATTAAGTTTGTACACAATTGACCGAGAAATGGACCTACATGCTTAACGCCGACTCCGAACGGCGATGAACGGAATGTTCTTATTCTCAAGAAGCTTTACATGGCATTTTGATTACTCTCTGAGGTTTGCCATTGTCTGCAGAGAGGTGGCGACCGCACAGAAAAATTATTTTAATTCAAATAATTTTCTGTCGCTGCTGGGATTCGAACCTGGGTTTCCAAAGTTCTTTGACATAGCGGCCACGCACTTTAACCAACTACGCCACGGACGCCACTTACTGAATAGTTGGCAACAATTTTGTTTTGACAGACCACAAGAAGTCTATCAGTAAATTAAATTGAAAACGAAGAAACTGCTTAAGGGGGGAGATACCCCTAGACGGGGAGAAATTAGTTTTGTTTCATAATTTTTTTCAAGTTGATAACATAATTGGATAATTTTTTTATTTTACTATATTTTTAGTAAATGGTGGGTCTGCAGAGTATTTCCTGTAGCTGTCAAAATTTTCCCACTTATATGAAACAAAAGAGGTTTTTTTCTTCGAGTACTGATATTTTGAAGGGAAGGAAAAACCTGTGGATATAATAAAAAAGTTAAAAATTAAAATTTATATCAGCTGCTTAATCGAAGGTCCAGATTCGACTTTTTTTTCAACTGTTTTGACTCCAAAAAAATTATTTAAATAAATAAATAAATAAATAAATAAATAAATAAATTATACTCAGCTCGTTCATAAGCTTCAGAATGGAGGTGTAGCCTTCACTAAATATTCCAGCAGCAATGTTAGCTGAAATTTTGAAACCTGGGCCTCTCGATCTTGACTCACCAAAACTTATTTTGTGCTTGCATACAGAACAAATTAAAAATTGTGATAGTGCAGTAAAAACTTCGAAGATTTCAATAATGCTGTAGCCATGCGAAGGATTTGTGCGAATATGGTCACTATAAGCAGTTTATCATTTTTTTTTTTTTAACCCTATTCACGTCACGCTGTGTCTTTGGGTCACTATGCAATTTAAAACCAATATAAATGACTTAAAACTTGTTTTAAAGACAAATTCGAAAAACATTGAAATTTTTACGAAACTATGAGGTATCTCCCCCCTTAAAAGAAAATAATTTTGTTTTTGTACTCACATCACATTTTGACAGAATCTATTACATTTTACTTATTCCGTACACAAACCAACTAAAAAATAAGAACTTGGCAACGTAACTTTACTCAACTCAACTGATAATTGACCTACTCTATACTCAACTAGCTGTAGACTTTGTTGTTGTTTTCACATACAAATTTTGAAATAAGCAACAAGAATTGAGTATAGGCTGGCAAATCGAACGCACCTATATACAGCTGCCAGCATTAAAATAGTAGTGTACTTTTACAGACTATGAAAAATTTTAAATAATTTTGCCAACGGATGAATTGAAAAAGTAAAGCTTACTATCCTAACTATGTCAATATTAAACAATTTTTGATTCGCATATTCACATTTTATGATTTTTATATAAAAATTTCTTTACATGAAAATTACATGGAGCAGTAAAATAGTTGTAAAATATATGAAAAAAATTAATACTTAGAGAACAATGATGAAATTTCGTGAAGTTCTTTCTATACGTTTATTTTATTGTAGTACTAGCTTTACCCGGCGCGCGTTGCTGCACCCTGCAACTATATGGGAACATAATAGGTGTATTCAAAACTTTTCTTAGACTCATAGTTTGACACCACTGTCATTTTCCACTGCCCGTTACAGTTTCCCAGTAGCAGGAGATCACCAAATAGTAACTCCATTTTGAGTTTGTATGTAAGTATTGCTACTTTTACTTTCAAAGCTATTCGATAATACAAATTTTAACTGTATGGGCGGAGCCACACCCTCTTATATAATGCTCATCCCAGTTTTCTAGTAGATGGACATTACCCTGTTTTAGTACAGTTGCCGACAGTAAGCATACAGACTAAATTACCAAAATGTAGCCCAATCGACGAAAACCGTAGGAAATATAGAATTTTTATTGATTTGTGGGCGGTAAAAGGGGGTGTGACAGAAATTTAAGCCATTTCGTACTTGAAAAACATGTACTGCCAAAATTTCAGCTCTATCGGCTAAGTAATTTTGAAGTTTCCAGCCATCACACAGACAGCGTTTTGCTTTTTGTATATATATTTTGGATAAACATTATTGGCTATAACTTTTGATTGGTAAGAGATACTTAGATAATTTTTTCTAATAAATTATTTTTTTAGCTTGTATATTTTGTGTTTTGAGTTTTAAAATTATAAAAACACAATATTGGAAAAAAAAAATTTTGTTCGAAAAAATCTAGGGTAGTCTTTGCTTTTTGAGTCACAAAAATGGTTTTTAAATTGAAATAATTGCTTTTTTTTTTTATAAATTTTTGCTTATAAATATAACTTTTAAATAGAGTTGAAAATTTGCGAATTTGAATTTAAATTATTTTTACAACAAAAACAAATTTTGAACCTTTTTGTAAGGAAAACTCCAAAATTTCAGACCTTTTTTGAAAAAAGTATTTAAAATATATATACTCAACAAACGGTATTTTTGCAGTAAAGTTTTCATAGTACTTTGATGAAGCTTTAAGACAAAAAAAAATTTTACAAAATGTATGCAAAAGCAGCGGAGATATTTGACTCGAAAATCGTAAAATTAAATTTCTGATTGTGTTTTTCTCATTTTTGAGCAACGATGTTGCATTAAATATATCGTTGTAGTAAAATTTTTCATAGTTTTCAAGATATGTTCATGTTTTTGATATAAAAATAACGGAATTTTTTTAATTTTACTAAATTTAAGAAATATTTAATATTTTGTAAATATTTGCACATGTAACCTAAGAAAACAACTAAAAATATGCGATTTTGTAAAAAATTTGTACTACAGCACCATCTGGTGTCTAAGGTGGTTCAAAGAAGATAGTGCTAAAAAACTCATCGTACCTGAAAACTACTATATACCAATTTTCATTCTAATCGAATGAGCCGTTTGGGAGTTTTAGGTGGTTTTGCAAAAAATTTGTACTATAGCGCCCTCTGGTGTTCAAGATAGGTCAAAAAAAATAGCAGCAACACACTCATCGTACATGAAACTCACTGTATACCACTTTTCATTCTAATCGCATAAGCGGTTTGTGAGTTTTAGGCAGTTTTGTTAAAAATTTGTACTACAGCGCCCTCTGGTGTTCAAGGTGGATCAAAATTGATATCCTACAAACACGCAACGTACCAAAAAACTTCTATACACAAATTTTCATGCTAATCGGATGAGTAGTTTAGGAGTCTATTGCGGTCTTACAAACATAAGCTCCTTTTTATATATCGTCGTTGCGCATACAAAAAAGGCTATGTGAAAAATTTCGATTTTTTTTTTATTTCACCATTTAATAGCCATTTGTATGCCCCATCTATTCACCAAATGGTTTCTTGATATTCTTATTGGTTCAGAAGTAAACAAATGTGAAAGTTAGCCAGCTATGTGAAAATAGTATTGAAATTGTTAAAAAACAAAAATGTTTTTTTCGTCTCCTGAAAAATTGATCAAAAACACATAACCTTTTTTGTATGCGCAACGACGATATATTGTGTTTGCTTGCCTCTGTCAAAATTTCATAGGTGAACGAAATTAGATTATGAATTTAAACCAAAAGCAATTTTAGCTTAAGTACACACTACATGTTTGTTTACATTTTTCATGACAGCAAAGTGTCGCTTAAGATGAAATTCTCTAAAAGAAATTAATCAATATAAGAGATAAAATTATTAAAATAAAATTAATAGCAAAGAGATAAGAGATAAAAGATAAAATTAATAGCAAAGATAATTAAAAAAAACCTTCTCCTGTAAAATTTTCTTTTTGGCGCTTAAGATATTTTGGCGGTTATGAGTCGATATGTATGCAAAACAAAAACAAATCACATTGCTATTCTCAGCAAAGCAATACTCACTGTAGGATGGGAGAGTAAAATATTGGAACACTCGCATCGTGTCGATGTGCCGCACACTGCTTTATTTTTCACTACACAACAACAATTTTTATACGCTATGAGTCGTTCATGTCCGTTTGTGCTTGCAGGTGAATTTTACTTACGATTTTGAAAGCCATGAATCTCCTTTTCTAATAAACTTTTTAATAATTTTTTTGGCCTAAAACCTTCACCAAGTCGAGAGCTTTTTATTATAAAAAATTTCATGAAAAACGGCCGGGCCTTTCTCAAGATTGTTCCGAACATAAAAAAGGCACTTCAAAATATAATATTAGTATAGATTAGTACTTAGTTGCATTACCTTTATTTTTAATTACGGCTGAGCACTGCCCCCCCATCGAATCCACAAGTGTCTCGAATATCTTCAGGGGTATAGCTTGTCATCCGCGCTGAACCACTTGCCAAAGTTCATTGTTGTTTTTTGGCTTAGAATCCCATACAGCTTTTTTAATGTCAGCCCAAAGATTTTCAATGGGATTGAATTCAGGACTTTGAGCTGGCCAGTCCATAATCTCAATTCCATTGAGCCGAAACCATTCCTTTGCAAATCTACTGATGTGTTTCGGGTCATTATCCTGGTGGAATATCCATTTCAGCGCCATGTCCTCTTCAGCAAATGGTAACATCGCATTTTGCAGTATATTGACGTACGCGTGCTGATCCATTATGCTTTCAATCCAGTGAATCGGACCAATACCTCTGTAGGAAAAACAGCCCCACACCATTATACTAGATCCACCATGCTTTAAGGTTTTTGTGGTGAACCGAGGATGGTATTCCGTATTAGGTGGGCGTCTTACATACTCACGAAACCCTTTGCCGCCATATAACACAATTTTAGATTCGTCTGTCCAGAGTATGTTCCTTCACTTTTCTGTAGGCCATGCCAGATGCTCTTGAGCAAATAGAAGACGTTGTGCTATGTGGTTTTTCTTTAAAAGAGGAACCTTACGAGTACTGCGGGCAAACAAATTATGTTCCCGTAGCCTTCTTCGTACCGTATGAACACGACAGGGTAATTTCAGCTCGTCTCGGATCTCCACAGCCGACATTATTGGTAAAATTTTTGCGTACCGTAAACTCCGATAGAATTCGTTTTCCACCCCTTTTTTCATCCTTTTTTTTAACAATATTGCATTGCGGATCATTGTAGAGGAGCAGCCGATTAGTGTTTCTACTTCCTTGTAGGTTTAGCCGCTTTTTATTAGAATTTGAATCAATTCTCGCTTTTCTGCATTGCAATGTTTTCCGCGTCCCACTTAAGGAAACAGATTCAAGTCTTTTTATTTTTCACTGCTTAGTTTATATGAAAAAACAATAAAACTTACTTTTTGTGTATTTCAAATAAATATTTTGACGTTAAAGCAAAATCTTAGCATGATTTTCTTGTTCGCTACTATTTTATTGCTCTCTTAGAAAAACTAATATTTAAATTTAAGCTGTTCTACAAAGTAACAGTAAACTTTTGACAGCTTTAAATGCGAACAACAGGGATGCAACATATTAGTTAACATAATTTTAGTACTGCTCGGCATCGATATCTGATAGGGTATAAAATATATAGCGAAACTTGCTTTTCGATTACGCACTACTACTTCAGTGCTCGGCATTGCATGTATGTATAATTATACTTATACATCAGATTTCATTTTAAATTGAAAAAAAAAAACGCAATAATTTTGTGAAAAGACCTGATAATTTTATTTTAATCTAAAGTTCAAACTCTGATATTAGTAATGAATCGCAATATTTGCCAAATGTCCGCCGTGGCAGCAGTTCTCTCATCTGGCCATTCTTTTGATGAAATTTTTTATCACATTTTCGTATAATTGCGGATGTATCTCGCGAATAATAGCTCTAATATTGTCTTTGCGTACTTGAATATTTGCTGCAGCATTTGCGTAGACTTTATTTTTAACGTAGTCTCATAGAAAATAGTCTAATGGTGTAAGTCGCACGATCTAGGTGCCCATTCAGAGTCTCCATTTTGTGGAATCAAACGTACAGGAAATTTTTCACGCAATAGAGCCATTGTCTCACCAGCTGTATAGCATGTATCATCATCCTCCTGAAAATAAACGTCATTCACGTCCATAGTATTCATTTCAGGTCAAGAAATTGACCGTTCGGTAACGCAATACATTCACTAAAATGGTCGCATCAGCATCATTTTCTTAAAAATATGACCCACTGACACCGCCACTCCAAAAACCGCACCAAACTGACACTCGTTTTTGATGGAGAGGTTGTTCGATTATTTCTCTTGGGTTTTCGGAGCCCGAGATGCGACAGTTTTGCTTATTCACTAAACCCAGACAGATGAAAATAAGCCTCATCACACAGAATATAAATTTTGTTTTAGAAATCATGATCTTGTTCGTGCATTCAGCACCCAATCAGTGAATGTACGCCATTTTTAACCGACTTCAAAAAGGAGGAGGTTCTCAAGTTCGTTGGTTTGTCCGCTTTTTTTTTTTTTTTTTTTTTTTTTTTTTTTAAATGTATGTACATCGATAACTCCTAAAGCACTTGCCCGATTTCCGACATTTTTTGTCAACAGGTAGATACCATCAAGGTGAAGGTTCTTTTTTAAAAAAGTGGGCGATATTCGACAAAGGGGCGTGTCAATTTAATAAAAACACTGTATTTCAGTTAATATTGACACTAGGGTACTGTAATTTACAGTAAAAATACTGGGATAGACACAATTATTACAAATTACGATCAATAAAGTGGGCGTTATTTGACAAAGGGGTGTGGTCATATTAAAAAACACTGTATCTCAAATAGAATTGACACTAGGGTACTGAAATTTAGTACAGGGGTAGACACAATTTAAAAAATTACTGTAAATAAAGTGGGCGTTATTCGAAAAAGGGGTGTGGCAATATTAGAAACACACTATATATCGAATAATATTGACACTAGGGTGCTGAAATTTAGTGCATGGGTAGGCATAGTTATTACAAATTACAGTCACTAAAGTGGGCGTTATTTGACAAAGGGGTGTGGCAATATTGAAAAAACACTGTATCTCGAATAGTATTGACACAAGGGTACTGAAATTTAGTACAGGGGTAGACACAATTTTAAAAATTTACTGTTAAGAAAGTGGGCGTTATTCGACGAAGGGGTGTGGCAATATTAGAAACACACTATATATCGAATAATAATGACACTAGGGTGCTGAAATTTAGTACAGGGGTAGGTACAGTTACTACAAATTACGGCCAAAAAAGTGGGTGTTATTCAACAAAGGGGCGTGTCAATATTATAAAAATACTATATCTTAGTTAATATTGACACTAGCGTACTAATATTTATTTGGTATGCAGGTAGGTGGGTAGGTAGAATCATTACAAAAGTGGGCAGGATTGTACACAGGGTGTGGCACTTTAAGGAAATTACTATATTACGGTTAATATTGATACTTGAAAACTGAAATTTGGAACAGGGCTACGTAGAATCATTATAAGGTACGGTAAATAAAGTGGGCGGGATTAGATATAAGGCGTGGCACTAATTGTAAAGAAACCGAAATGGAAAATACCCAACAAACTTTCAGGAATAAATAAAACAAATTTTTTAAGAACAAAGTTTCATCTTGGAAATTTTCCTCAAGAATACAATTACGTATAATATTTCATATTCTCTAAAAAGGAAGAAATAAAAACTTTTTAACAAAAAAAAAACATGAAAAAAAAGTAAAAAATAATTTTAAATAACTTGTCCCATTCATTTCTTGGTCATATTTTAAAAGCTATTTATATGTCTTATAATATTGGAAATCTTATCATTTTCATTTTTTTTATTATGTTTTATTATCATCAATATATTAATTGCTTTATGAACATAAAAGCTTTGAAGTCGGCGCTCATCTTTGACACACAATCATGATCTCTTAACATCCGTGCACTATTTGGTGCCTTGGTGACACTGTCGTAATTTTAAAAGCTGTGTACACATTAAATTTCTTACTAAACTGGTTTGGGTGAGCTTGTAAAGCTCATATTGAATATGACATAGTGAGTAACAGCTGCACAAATAGTGCATGGAACGAACACATTGGCTACATTCAGCGTACTCAAAAATTGCCAACTGAAAGAAAAAAAATCGCTAAGAAGCTTTTATATTCATAAAGTTAATAATATTTTTATGATAAAACAAATTAGAAAAAATTCAAATAAAAAGATGTCGAATAGTAAGAAAAGCGCCGACTTCAAAGCTTTTATGTACATAAAGCAATTAATATATTGATGATAATAAAACAAAATAAAAAAAATGAAAATGATAAGATTTCCAATATTATAATACATATAAATTGCTTTTAAAATATGACCAAGAAATGAATGGGAAAAGTTATTTAAAATTATTTTTTACTTTGTAGTGATTTTGAAGTCGGTTTTTTTTTTGTTAAAAAGTTTTTTCCGTAATCTAAAGTAGGCTTGGGTAGTTCATGAACGAACTAGTTCAATTAAACGATTCCCACTCATGAACTATGTGAACTAGTTAAGTGTTTCTCGTTCTTTTAGTTCATTTTAGTTCAATTGATTTTGCAGCGAGTTGGAATAAAACGAACGAGAGCAAAAATAACTAAATTTTCCAAAGTATGGTTTGAGTCCTTGATTTGAGACACTTTTTGTGTCTGCGCTAGTATAAATGGTGGAGTTGATGGCTGTCACATTGGAAGATTTCTATCTTTCAGTTAGTGGTGATAGGCACTGTAAATTTATTTATTATATGGTTTAAAAAATAGCTAAAACTGAATTTAAAATATAAATTGAATGAACCAAGTTCGTTAATTTTAAGTAAGTATATACCTCGACATGAACTAGTAAACGAAATGAACTTAAAGATCAAACGAAATAAAAGACCTAACGAACTAAAAGAAGGAACGAACTAAAAGAATTAACGAACTAAAAGAACGAACGAAGTGAAACATGCAACGAACAAAAACAACGAACGAACTAAAATAACTAAATGAACGAACTAGTTCATTACATACGATTTAACTTAAAAGAGCGATTTATTAGAATCTAAAAATTAGAATCTAAATTTAGAATTTAAAATTTAGATGAACTAAAATGCCCAAGCCTAATCTAAAGGCTTCAATCTTCAGCAACTTATAATCAACAGCACCTTATAAGTATGTAAGCCAAGATCTTTATGCAAAATGAGGTGCAAAGTGGATGTGGGTAGGCCCAATTTCTGTGATCGTCTCGAAATGGATAAGCTGGGGGTTTCAGCCACACTCTCAGCTACAGCTACGATATTTTCAGTTGACTTAGCCGAACGAGCACGAGTTGTGGTCTTAACATCTCTAACTTGTCCGAAAAGTTCGAATTTATTGATTAATTTCACTATAGCCAACGAACTTTACGAATCGTTTTCGCGCTATTTTCACCGTTTTTCTAGTGAATTTTACTATTTCAATGCGTTGTGCGAGTTTCAGATCGATCCATATCTGAAAATTTCCTAGTTTTTTTTTGGAAACGCCATCGACAGTTGTGTGTTGCCATTTGAAAAAATAGTGAGAAATTAAAAATGAGACTTTGTCCATTGTCCATCATATCATGAAGGAATCTAGAGCAAAATTAAAAAGCATTTTTTTCACCATTTCCCCCTCCCTTCTCCTCTACACCGCACGAATGAATTCATGAATGTAATAATTTCTTCAATTCCATCATTATTTTTCGGAAATTTGACTCACCACATTTAAAATCAATTTCATACATATTATATTTATATGTATATATACATATTATATATATACGGATAATTGTTATCATGAGATATTGCTGTTAATTTGAAAAATTCAAATTCTTTTAATTTTTTCTGTGTCAATTCATATTTTTCGCAATAGTCTGAACAAACAACAAAGAATCCTTAAATTCTCATAACTTATTAAATTCTCGAAATTCTCGCTGGTACATTCATGTTTTTTTCCAACCGTTCTCAACAACGCAGCTGCATGACCAACAATTTTGGCCTCAAAAACCCTTAGCTTCTCCCAGCCATTGCAGCCAAGAGTTTTATCATCATTATTCTTAAAAAACAAAAAAGCACAAAAATAAATTACATCAAATAGAGCAGCAAAAACCATTGAAAAATATAAAGCAAAGATTACGGATAGAGGCCAAAAAATGAAAAACTCTTCAAAATACATATATGTATATATATAGTATATATATATATTTTATACACTAACATAAAATTGAGATAAATGCAAATTCAACAAAAATAGCCATTTTATGATGATGTATGATGGTCCGAGCACAAAAAAAGGGACATTAAACTGCAATGTTGGTATGAGTGAGATAGACACAGTGACGGAGTGTGCAGCAGTGTGTGCGCCAGCAGCCAACGGACAGACAGCAGCAGCTTAAAGCTTGTAAGAGTGAACTAAATCACGTGCTTCGCTAAGATAACATCACGTGACTATGGAAAACATTAAAAAGGATATATTTTTGGACTTAAACCACTTGCTGTTTTCGTGTTGTTGGTTTTGTTGTTTTTATTGTTGTTGTTGTTGTTGTTGTTGTTGTTGTTGTTGTTGTTGTTGTTGTTGTTATTGTTGTTGCCCATTGGTTCTTGCTTATTTTTCTCTCGTGACTTCCTGCTCATGTTTTATTTTACATTTAACTTGGATGAATTTTATGGACTTCTTGGCCAATTTTTGACTTTATGCATTAGTTTTAATCGCCAATTCGGAATGGCAATAAATCAAAATTTTTTTATATGATACAAAACTGATGACCTTTGCTTTAATTGCGTGATTATAGGAAATTTATAAGAAATTATGTTGTACGAGTATATTTTAAAAATACCTAACAACAAATGAACTTCCATCAGAATCCACTTTCGAAATTAATAGAGGTTTCCACTTCGATATAACTTCTAAGACTCTTGTGAATAGAAATTGGAAGCTTTCTTCCTCGAGTAAGCAGTTTTTCTTGTGAGGGCAAGTTTAAAATATTGAAGAGCGAGCTTGCGTAGCTTGGAACTTGATCGGTGAGAAGTTCTTACTAAGCAATTTATCTAGGTCGATAGAGAACAACGTCGTATTTATAAGCCTTGCAAAAGCTTCTGATGCGAAGCTGAGAGGGAAAACCTCTTTGACTTTGTTAGAGAAAGCATTTCTCTGCCTCGAGAAATAAAAAAGTACAGATCGGGGTGACACGAAACCTGTTTTCAAATCTCGGGGTATTTAGTCTGATTTAGTCTGGGCGGCCTCGGTAGTCGAGTAGGTAGCGTGCTCGACTGCTACCCCAGGGGTCCCGGGTTCGATTCCCGGCCAGGCCACGGTCCTACGCTTTAAAACCTTTCGCATTTGCAATTTTCTATCCTCTTTTCTAATCAACTGAAATTGAAAATTCATCAATATTTACGACTTAAAGTTGTAGTTGATGGTAGAGAAGTTTGTGGATGAGATTGCCTTATAACTTGAATTGACTGAGGTAAAGGCATAACACTTGCCTCTGATTCAAATTCACATGTTTCTTTGGCTTTCCACCACGCTTAGAACATCCTACACGTGTTTCACCTGATTGATCTTTCCCTCCCACTAATCTATCAACCCATTTCGAACCAAGGCAGACTTGACTGAATAGGTATTCCACCTAAAATCCTTGGTTCAAATCTAAAAAAAAAAAAAAAAAAAAATTACATCTTAACAGCATCCTCATTCCAGTCATCAGCACCGGTAGCTACAATTTCGGCAGCAACCTCCTCAGTCCAGTTGGTAGCTTCTTCAACTGTATGATCAACGACCTCAGGCTCAATCTTGGGTGCTGGCAAGAGTTCTTTGGTAGCAGCTTCATCTTTCTCAGCAACGATGGGTCATTCAACGTTGCGTGAGATGGTGCCGCGAAGACGTAGCACTTCACGAGGTAACAACTAAAACATTAAACCGATGGAGTGAGGATTCTTGTAATTGCATGGCATGGAATAAACGTAACGAAATGCCGAATCAGTGTTGAAAACAATGACTGAAATGGTGAAAGCAATGACTGGTATGTTGACATATGAAGCTTCCATGATAGGCATATGATCGACCATAAGACCGGTGACAACCAACAGACATGCAGAAAGCAGGCTGAATCTGATTGGTGAATGCATCGGGAGTGAAACGACAAGCAATTGGAGTGGTATCGGTGTACTTGGTGAACTTCAAGACGGCACGTTTACCAATGAGACGAGTTGAGATGACGAAAACATCCTGTGGATATTCTATGGTGGCAACCCTCCAGTTCACTGAGTGTCAATCAACTCCTTTACGCTAGCTTTTTCAGTAGCTACACGATAAGTAGTTACTTTGTAAGCGATTGGTAATGCAGCGCCGAACCAGTGCGTGAATACGATATTAGATTAAGCGAGCAAAGCTACGCTCAGATGTTCTAACAAAAATCAAACCGTAAATTTACATTCGTCTTTACAGTAACAAAATAAAACAAAATTACAAATAATTGAGTGATCCCGTCTCTTTGATTTGAGTTTTGTGCGCATCATTTAGTTTTGCATTCAAGTCGTGACATGTTATTAATAAATTGAAAGAAAGTTAATTTAAAGTGAGTGCGTAGGTGAAAAAAATAAAGTGAAGAAAATAATAACTAAAATAAATAATAAATATTTTGAAAGTGAATTATTAAAATAAAAAATAAATGCAATGATAAGCAAACGTCATTCAAAAAGATTAATAAAAAACGAAAGTGATAAATTATTACAACTGTTTACACATGTTGAAGCCGAGTTCTAATTTAATTAATGAAATTCGTTGCTAACCATATTTTTAATTTTTTTTCCATTTTTTCAATGAAGATATAGGTTTAAAAGCACACAAATAAAAACACTGCAGTATACCGAACTAGTACAAGATTAAGAAATCGCTACCCCCATGGTAACCACCACTAGTTGCGCGCTAATACCTTTTGTATGCTTTCTACTGACGATTTTCATACAGAGATGTCATTGGATGTAGTGACATCTGTCTCCCTCTGCATTACCAGAAGCTAGTTTCTTTTTTGACTTCCAGTACCTAGCTGGTTCGTTGAGTAGCTAGCATTACAGAAGTAGGTGGTACTGATAACCACCGAAGTAGTTAGCTACTGGTAACCACCGAATTAGCTAGCTACTGGTAATGCAGAGGGAGGCCGATGTCACTACATGCAATGACATCTCTGTTTAAAAATAGCCAGTAAAAAGCGTACAAAAGGTATTAGCGCGCAACTAGTTGCGGTTACCACGGGGATAGCGATTTCCTAGTTTTGTACTAGTTCGGCGTACTGCAGGGAATGGCTCGTGTGGCCAACATCTGCTTCTCCCAGGTTTTGCCCAAGTTAAGAATGTTCGGCGGTGTTTATATACGTATTGTTCCACCTGGAAGTTAACTTTTTCCCAGCCCAAACGGTTGGTTGCGACTAACATCTTTGTGATATCATCCACTTTGAGGGACAAAATATCCACACCTCCCAACATTTTAACGTTAGCGATAATCAAATGGAAATATGTATAAAAAAAACGAATTGGCCATTTCTTCAGTTCTTGAAAGGACTTTAACCGAGTTTCTTATAATCAAATTATATTGTGTTTTTTTATAATGTTTGTACACAAATATTCGAGAACTTGATGTACTTTTTTTATGGCGACTCCGGACTATTTATCGAAGGAAACAAAAATCATCTCTTTGCAAGACAATGTTCCAGCTCACAACTCGATCGAAACGAAACCATGGCCAAATTGAAGAGTTAAGCTTCGAACTGCTTCCTCATCCACCATATTTTCCAGATTTAGCCTCCAGTGACTATTATCTGTTCCCAAACTTTAAAAGTTCGCTCCAGTGAAGAAAATTTGCGACGAATGAACAGGCCGAATTAGAAACTGAAGTTTATTTGGGAGATTCTGAAGAATCTTGCTATTTAATAGTTGGAATAAGTGGAATAGTTGGAATAAGTGTATCGCGCTGAAAGGGGTCTATGTTGAAGAACTAACAATAATTTTCGCAAAAATCGTTTGTTTTCTTTGCTAGGCCGGTAGCATCTTGAACATCCTAGTATAATAGGATGTCATGGTAAGTGACGTAGAAGGAGGCTCCCACGTAGATGAAGTTCTTAACAACCTCCAAGGAGGTGTTATCAGCAGTAAAGTGGTTTCCGAGACACCTGGACTGTTTGTTGTTGATATAAAGTATTTCGTCTGATTTGCGCTCACCGCAAGACCCATTTGACTCGACTCTTATTTCTAGTCTAGAGAAGGCTGCACTGTCTTCGCGTGCATTATGGCCAATATTATTGATATGTAATTGAGACGGAGCTGCATATTAAATCAGCAGTTAGGATAGCCTCTCCATTATTAGATTGAAAAAGTAGCACGAGAAGGAATTATCTTAGGTCTGAAATATCATTTGGTATCAAATTGGGGAGAGGTCAATTCCCGATTTTTAAGTGCACCGATGATGTTGTTCAGTATCATCTGGCAAAGACGGATCAATATTGCAGGTTTGCAATTTGCACACAAAACAATTAAATCATCAGAAGCTCAGTTGAAGTCCTTTTAAGGGCTGAAATGGCCACTTCGTATTTTGTTTATACCACGGTAGTTGGTGCCAATGCTGGGATTGCCTTTCTTATGGAGATGTACGACCGTTGCGAGCTATATCTTCGATCGCACTAATAATATCTTGAAGCTGGAGTGAGAGTAAAGAAGCAAAGGCTTCAACTGATCATTGATACCAGCTTGTCGATGTCTAGATCGCTCTGGTTAGGGTTGCGTGTATTCTTAGTTACTGTCATGAAGGCTGAACTTTCCGACTGTTAAACAAAAACGTTTTCCCGATTCACCTTGACGTTCATGTCACCAAACACGGTCTTTATTATTATTTAGGTCCACAGACATAGGGAACCACAATGGACCAATAGGCCCCCGTGTAGGCAACGTCAGGTTGCGCTTCCTTCTTAACCTAATCTAACCTTTATTATGGAACGGGGACGTCTTCAAGGAATTCATAGAAGCTTTCTTGGGTCACAACGTCCTTGTCTTCTATCGGAGCTTGCGCAAAAATTCAGTTTAAGTTGAAGAATTAATGGCATCATTTTATAAATCACCGTGATGAAACGCAACGCTAACGCGGCGCATCGCTTGGATTAAAAATTTGCATTTTATTAATCACTACGTTATTGCGTTAGCTATGTTACGTTACCACGGTGAGCTGTCAGTCAACAACAGTTTAGGGTTGTCACATGTAAAATAAAATTAGCATCATTATTGCAAATCTTTGAAATATTTAAGATTCACCAAATTCTGACTTGTTGGCAACCATATCAGCTGTTCTTTTCAGCCATTATTAAATTGAAATTGCAATATAAACACCAAACACTGGCGTACACATTTGCTACCTGCGATAGTTTTTTTTATTTCTTTTAGCAACATTTCGAACTGTTTGTTCGTTGTTGCTGTCTTCAAGCTATATTGAAACGATATATGTAAACATTTAATATATGAGTGAAACAAACAGTTATTACCCTTTCAATACCAACTTACTCGTTCTAACGGCAGCTCAAGAGCAAGTGATGAAAGTGACAGTTCAAGTGAACGAATTTCAAGTGCAGCGTTTTATAAAATGCGAACTTTGTACTGTTTTCATTACGCTATTGCGTTACTCAACGCTGAAGATCACGGCGTGAAGCGTTGCGTTTTATAAATTGCTAATTTCAACAACGCAGCGTGAAGTGATGTGCAGGGATTTATAAAATGATGCTATTAGTCTTAATGTGGATTATAGCAAGTCATAATCACAGAGAAGTCAATGGTGCACAGGAGTTAATCGCAGGACATGAAAATACTCATTCAAAATCGTACTTCTCCGCATGGATCCTGTGATAAACATCGCAGCTTGCTTGCCTTACCCTTCCATAGCATTTCTTAGAATGTAGTGATAACAGCTTTGTTCCTCTCCAAGATAACTATCAGTTGCATAGAGGCAGAAGCCCAATTAAGGATTCGGACATAAAAAAAAAATGTAAGGATCATGTTCAATTTTTCATTTCCGGTGGTCGTCATCAGATTTGGGGAAAATTTATATCTTGATTCTTATATGTTTCATTCAAGAGTTTTGGGGAGCTATTTTTTATTTTATAAAAACATTTGATCATCCCAAAAACTCTTTCAGAACCGGATTTCAATTCAAAAATAATAAACACATTGGGTGAGATTTCCACCAAGCACCAAGTTTTCTTTAAAAGGAAGATGGTACCTAGACAGACTCATGCGTCGAAACCTTAGATACTCTTATGGATGCATATTTTCCTGGAAGTGTGTACACTGACAACTCCATCTTTCAAATATCCTCTCTGAACTTACACCTCAACAAATTGAGCAGCTGACCAGCAAGGAGTAGTTAAGATGGGTGATTTACTCTTTCAAACCTTATAAATCTTCGGGTCCCGATGGTATTTACCAGTTCAACTCCACTATAGTTTTAATGCAATAGTACCTCGGCTTCAGGCAATTTACCGAGGTTGCCTACTCCTTAATTATATTCCAACAGCTTGGAGTGAGACCAATGTTATCTATATACCGAAAGCGGGTAGGTCCTCTCACACTAAACAAAATGACTTTAGGCCTATCAGTCCTTCCTCCTTTTTAGTTAAAATACTGGAGAGACTCATTGGAGTTCTTCTTAAACCGAAACTCGAAAGGCTTCAAAAAAACTCAACATGCCTATATAAGGCAGATCTACAGAAACAGCTCTCCATTCTCTTGTGGCTACAATCGAAAAAGCACTTGAGAACAAAGAATACGCGCTTGTCGCCTTTCTAGACATAGCAGGAGTATTCAATAACGTTCTTTCCTGTGCGGTTACCTCACAGTCTCATCAATCAGATGCTATAGGGCAGGGTGGTGAACTCAGAAATGGGGGATCCTCTACCCGTAAGTTTGTAAACAGGGGAACTCCGCATGAGGGAGTCTTGTCTCCAATTCTGTGGTCTGTGATGGTTGACCGACTGTTGCGCATCATGGAGGAGGAAGGCTACAGGGTTATTGCATATGCCGTTAATATCGCTCTCGTCTTTAACGGAAAATTTCCTCAAACCCTCTGCCAACTCATGGAAAGAGCACTCTTAATGATTTCGAGACGGGCATCTTCTTGTGGATTAAGCGTAAACCCAGAGAAAACAGATCTAATTCTTTTCACTAGGAAATACCCAACCAAGTAGAACTGCGTCTGAATGGCACGAGGTTGCTCTTTAGTGATAGCACGAAGTACCTAGGAGTTATTCAGGATAAGAAACTTATCTGGAATGACAACATAAAGGAGCGCATTAAAAAGGCAAATATAGCTCTATTTGCCTGTAAAAAATCTATAGGTAAACAATGGGGGTTTTCCCCCAAAATAGTACGCTAGATTTATACGGCAATTGTCCATCCCATACTTGTATACGGTTCACTGGTATGGTGGAGGGCCCTTGACAAGGCAACTGCTCTTCAGAAAAATGCAAAGGTTCAAAGAAGTACATGTCTCTCTATTACTGGTGCATTATCTACAACCCCAACTAATGCTCTTAATGTCATACTTCACCTTCCTCCTCTAGATATCTTTGCCAGCTAACAAAACCCCCTGGGCTAACAAAACCCCCCTTAAAATAAACGGAATTAAAATCTTTACAGACGAATCCAAACTTCAAAAAAAGGTAGAGGGAGGATTTTACTTCCAAGATCTGGAAATAGAAGCCTCCTTTAGACTCCCAAACTATAAGCGGAAATGATGGCTATATATGAAACCGCTAAGATTTTAGGTCAGAGAGACCTTAGGGGAAAGAATATTAACATATTCTCAGATAGCAGCTTGACTAGCTATCAAAGCGCTGAACTCGCAAATATTGATAACTCTAAAACACTCACTGAGTGCCGCAGATCTCTTAACGAGATGGCAAGGTTATTCAGGATCCACCTCATATGGGTACTCGCTCATAGGGATATCGAGGGTAATAATCTGGCTGACGAATTGGCAAGGAAGGTTACGACCGCGAACACCCTCTTAAATGAGGATTTCATTGGTATACCCATGTCCTGCTATAAACTCCAGTGCAAGAACAATTCTTTGAGTCTTGCACAAGTACGTTGGGAGCACCTTGATACATGTAGGGTAGCTAAGCCCATCGTGGTCTCGCTACGACTTAAAACGCACTAAATCACTACTTAAATTAAGCAGGATAAACCTTTCAAAAATAGTAGGAGTCCTCACGGGTCCCTGTCTAATTGGAATACATGCTCTTTGATTGGGACTTACATCAAATGATTTCTGCAGAAGCTGCAAATGCGAGGTAGAGGTAGAAAATGTCCAGCATTTCCTCTGCGAATGTCCGGCGCTAAGTAAAAGGAGACTTTTCGAGGTCTCATGCCTGGAAATCAGGCATATAATAAATTCATAATCCGTTCGAACTGATTTGTTGAGGAGGGATATCTCTCATAGGTCAAAAGAGATTATGTGGTATCACAATGGGCCTGCACTGGCCCAAGTGTATGAGTCGTCTGCCGGCTCAGCCATCAAAACCTAACCTAACCTAACCTTGGGAAAGATTTTGGGTCCAATAAAAATACAATTTTAATACATATTAAAAAGAATTGGTTTTTCAGAATTTGGACTCCAGAAAAACGATCTCTTAAACCGTTGGCAAGGCATTGACTGAGTTGTTCTTAACCACAGCTTAAATATATCAACTTGTCTGATTTCTATTAAATTAGGAAGCCACACCCATTTTTTCTATATTTCAACTCTAATACACTCAAACTGTTACTATCTGAAAGCATAAAACAACCGATTTTCGCAACAAATTGATGCCAGATACTTATCCAGCTATTATATACAACGCATTTAATTTACATGGTTCTGTGACATTTGTTGATATTTATCGAGTT
This sequence comes from Pherbina coryleti, assembly GCA_943735915.1. Taxonomy (NCBI): domain Eukaryota; kingdom Metazoa; phylum Arthropoda; class Insecta; order Diptera; family Sciomyzidae; genus Pherbina; species Pherbina coryleti. The sequence continues at coordinate 39,310,813 of OX030948.1, forward strand.
TAGGTCCCCGTCATGTATTTTAATGATTTAATAAGATAAGCAGCTGTTTGTTTGCTATGCAGGTGTTTTGCTTTGAGTGAACTTCTAATTGCAAAATATTTGTTTGGCGAAATTTATTTATTTCCTGATGCTTACGAGAGAGCGATCGCGGTTGACCACATTTCGCAACGTAATTTACAAATTTCATAAAATCTTTGACACCAAACGAAATAATTGAGTTTGCACAGCATAACAAAGCGACAACAGTAGCGACAACGACTCTGTGGAAATTAGCCACATAGCAAATATAAAGAGAGCTAAAGTCGCATGCGACCACAATGCACAGCGGTAGAAATAAACAAATCAAGTTACGCATAAATACGCACATATATATACAAACAAACACTCACACAGTCACTGAAGCAGTTGTAATCCAATTTAATAACAATGTTGCCAGGACCTAAACACACTCAACGGTTAATTATGATTTATGTTGGCCAGCATGTTCTGGAGCGTTAGAAGTGCCTGTGTCAGACAGCGGAAACAGTGAGCACAAGATAGACAGAGCCGGCAATTGTAATGAGCGTTCGAACGACCGACCGTAAGGAACTTCATGTGTCCTGTGGCGAATCAATGAAGTCTGAAACGCCTAACAGCATAAATGAGCAGGCATTAAATAAACTGCCTGCTGCGACCCCAGAGAATTTTAGCCTAGACCGGAAATGGAATCTAAATCGTGTATCCGCTCGGAAGTACGCAGTTTTCTTATAAATAGAAGAAAACTGATAATGAGTTTGGTCAGCCAACAACAGCAGCAACGGGCAGCAGCACTAAATTAACAACAACAATTTTGTCGGCAATTTGCGACAGATTACGGACGATTGCACCAGTAGCAACATTCGTTGACATTAATTAAGATAAAATCGTAGCCCACTGTCAGCTAGCGGTTGTGGCGGTGATGGTGGCGATGATGGTGTTGGTGGCATCAGCAGCGGAGGCCACATAAAATTTGCAATTAATTAGTTCACGCTCGATTTATCATTGCGACAAGTTGGCAACCACGACATCGGGACCAGCCGATTAGCGCAAATTCCATGCATTCATTGTATTCATCAGCCACTGATGGGTGCGTCCGAACGAGCACTAATTGTTGTAATTCTGATCACTATAATTAGAAAATTTCAATTCAATTAATTCGTTAGTTGCAGCCGTTCAACCGCAAGAGATGCTAGGAATTTTCAGAGCAATCAGATAATTTAGGCAGCCATCGGCAGAGAATCACTGACAACGGGACACAAGCACTTTGGTTGGAGTCACGTAGTTAGATAAATTATGTCAAGGACCTGCCTGGCGGCTAGCTTTGAGGCGCTTATTAATCATTCGTTAGAATGAAGTGAAAGTTGATAGCATTAATTTTAATAAATTGATTAATTATGATGTCTTCAAAATAGCTGAAGTGGGATGGGAGAGAAAAAGTACACTCAAAGAAAATTTGGCACCAACTGTGTTAGAAAAAATAAAAAAAAAAATTGAGAATATCTACGGATTTGGTAGAATCTGTTGAAGTTAAAGCACATAAAAGATGGAATTCAAACATTAATAATCACACCATAACCATACCATAACCATACCATAACCATACCATAACCATACCATAACCATACCATAACCATACCATAACCATACCATAACCATACCATAACCATACCATAACCATACCATAACCATACCATAACCATACCATAAGCATACCATAACCATACCATAACCATACCATAACCATACCATAACCATACCATAACCATACCATAACCATACCATAACCATACCATAACCATACCATAACCATACCATAACCATACCATAACCATACCATAACCATACCATAACCATACCATAACCATACCATAACCATACCATAACCATACCATAACCATACCATAACCATAACATAACCATACCATAACCATACCATAACCATACCATAACCATACCATAACCATACTTCACCTGAAATCATTTCTTCAAAGCTATTAATAAAAAATGTTGACTACGAATTTTTATCAGTGTAGAATCCTTTAGTGTTCCCAAACATTTCCCTCAAGTTATGCAAAAATCTCTCTAATTAACTATTCCCTTCACAGCATCAAAATAATTGAAATGCTTATCATGTTTTATTTATGCTTTTATTTTGCTATTTTAATGGCTCTTTTCAAATTTTCATGATCAATTTTATTGTTTCAATTTCTACGAGTACTACTCGTGCATTGTTTGAATGCCAATTATTCTTTATGGCTTTCGGTAGATGTTCATCACTATTATTCAGCTTAAGAATGCCAGGGCAGCATTTTTGAGGGTACATCCACCCATGCCATCGAAGTGGTTTATATATCATATTTGTTTTATATTGTTATCTTTTTCGTCTTCATCTTTTATGTTTTTAGCTTTGCTGCTAAAACTGAAAACATGTTCTTATGCATCCTCATCAAAATCATAATAATCCTTAAAAATTTTTGGCATAGCTGCTATATGCGTAAAGCTTTCAAAAGGTCAGTCATTTCTTATTACTATTATGTTTGACCCTATGTGTATTTATCGACCTTATCGACTTTTATTGACCTCTTGGACTATTTTGAGGTTGTAATAAACTTGTCGCTCGATTTGGGACTAAATATATTTAGAGAGGAAGCAATTTTCTTGCCGAATTTAATGGTTATATTTTTTCCTCTATGACGAAAGTAAGTATTACGAGTTACTTATTATGTCAACTTAATTGTCCAAAGTAAAAAATTATGGAGAAGTATTACTGCTTCTTAAACACTTCAAAATTGTATGCAACAATTATTGTTTTACCATTTTATGCTTGTGTTGTTTTAGCCATACCCATCCGGCACAAAGTCCGATTTCGATATCGAATAATGTAAATTTCTCGAAGAATTGACGAAGAAAAGTATCATATTCGAACTCGCTCAAGATACGAAAACGATCCGTTTGGCGTTCTTAACGAACAGTTGTAAGCGAGTGATGGTTTTGTATCGAAAAGGAACTCGATTACGATGTCGTAAGCGATAAATTTTACGTTAAATTAACGAAGGAAATTCTCGTTTTTTACAGTTATACGAATCGAAAACGATCTATTTGGTGCACGTAATGATCATTCGAAAATGTGTGTTCCGCTATGTTCTGAAATAGGAGCCATTTACGATGTCGTCGGAGATAAAGTGTTGGTTAAATTTAGGAAATAAATTTTTATTTTATTTAATCTTACTTTTTATTTTAATATACATTTTTTTTTTGCGATCTGCAAACTTAAATCATTTGCATTCTTTTCCTGGTCTACCATATTATTGATGCATGGCCAGTTCTGGATTTAGGCCTAGGCCCGTGAGGCCCAAGCCTAGGGCGGCAAAATTTTAGGGGCGGAAAAAGTTTTGAAGAAATCCAAATTTTGAGGAAAACATACTAAATCTATTGGGAGGCCAAACCAGCAAAAACTTTGCTTACATGTAGTAAACAATGTAGAAAATTTTATTACTATTTGGATAACAGAAAGTATTAATTTACCATGGGCATGTCATTGGCCGTAAATAAAAAAGCAATCAATTAAGTAATGAAATCAATGCATATTTGGTATGTGTCTTAATATGTTTAAGAAAAAATTGAATAAAAAATTTGGTCAATGCTTTGAAAAATTTTTTTAAAGTTTTGCTGAGTGTATTTAGAGGGCGGAATCATTTTGATGACAGTAAAATCTAAAGGTCAGTCGAATAATTTCGTGACTTATTTAAAAATTAACTTTAAGTTTCCTACATTTTTAAGAGGCAACGTCTTGAACGCAATTTTTAAATAAAACTTGTCTTATATAAGGAGGGTAACACCACTTATAAGATGGTGCTCTCTAGAGAAAAATTTTTTTTCTCTGAAAGACAAACAACTTCTCTCAGAGAAATTATTTTTAAACTTTAGTAATTTTAGTATTTTTTTATAATTTCGCTAATGTTGATATTAGCGAAAACAAACGACAATTCGCACACCCTCTTCAAAAGTAACACAACTCGAAATTTTCTGGAGAGTCAAAAAACTTATTCGATTTTAAGCAACTTCATACATAAGAAGGATACAAAATGATTTTTTAAAAACTAACGAACAATCAGATTAAAACAAAATTTTGACAGTCGATGGAGATGTGCATTTCGAATTGATTTGTGAAAAATTTCGAGTTGTGTCACTTTTGAAGGGGGGTGTGCGAATTGTATTATATAAGTATCCGAATAATTTAGAAGACACACCGTGAGGAGTTCATAAATTTAAAAATTTTTTCCTAATATTAAGGGCCTCCGGGAGTATTTCAAAAAAAGAAATTACACTTTTTTAAAATTTTTTTTGTGAAGCTTCGTTTTATTTTAGACCAAATTTTCTTAAATTATTAAAGTTTAACTATTCAAGATTTAGCCCTGATATTTTGATCTAAAAATATTCGGCGAGAACTCAGAAAAATACAATGCCGCATAAGTGCTGAAATTTTACGGTGAGCAAGATATCTGGAGACTGGAGAAAAAAAAAATGTCCGGTTTAGTAAAGAGTTCTTGGGCGTTTTATCGTTGATTTTTGAAAAATATTAATTTCTTACAAAATGGCGGGCGTAAAAAGAAAATTTTCATTTCTTGTGCACAAAATTGAGGTCGTTTTAGGTTATAAACCAAAAAATACGAATACTAAAAATAAAATCGAACGATTAAACGCCTTAACGAGTCCTTAAGTAAGTGTCGAAAATTTGGTTGCAATCGGATGAGAAGTTTTTGAGCAATCTTGCTCACCGCAAATTTAAGGTCTTTCGCGGCATTGCACTTTTCTACCTTGTTGACGAATATTTTTGGACCAAAATGTCACGGATAAATTTTGAATAGTTAAACTTTAATAATGTTAAAAAAAAAATTAGTCTAAAATAAAATACGGCTTCAAAAAACAATTTCAAAAAAGTGTTCATTTTTTTAAATACTCCCGGAGGCCCTTAAGAAGAGGAACAAGATATTAGTTCTTCATCAGAAATAAACAATATTTTGAGTTTCTATTATCTTTCTGATGTACATCCAAATTTAGAAATATTATTAAGAATTAATTTAAATGTTCCTGCAACATACTGCTCAGGAGAACACTCATTTTCCACATTAAAACGGATTAAAAACTACTTACGGGCTATGAGAGATGAGATACGTGATATGAATGAGGAGCGATTGAATACACTTGCCTTTTTATATATCAAAACGGATTTAGTACACGAAATAAGCTATGATGCAATTATAAATGATTTCGCAAGAGCAAAAGCAAGAAAAAAATAAAACGATTTTTTTTTTTTTTTTTTTTTTGTATAACTTACTTTGTAATTGTGTTTTAGAAACAAAAAAATTGAATTTTTATAATTTTGTTCCATTCTAAAAAAAAAATAATTATTTTAGAGGCGGAGCTAATGTCGAGCCTATGGCAGTAGAATGCCTTAATCCGCCACTGTGCATGGCTCGTCCATATAAGCTGCCGTAGGAGCGCTGTTGCAGTCCTGATAATTTTCATCCTGCTGAGTATGCTTCGCTATGAGTTCTCAAAAATCATTAGAAAAAGTTTGATTTATGTTAGGGGATTCTTCGTTATTGTTCGCCAAATCAATTTCTAAATAAATAAAAAAAAATAAAAAAAAAATCGACATATGTGTATACAAAATTTACTTTCGATAAAAGTTCGTAAGAGACAAACATTCGTTTTTAGAAACATATGTATTTTTCGATTTCGATACGCTGGGACCTATTATTTTTTGAGGTTTGATAAAAAAATGCAGGATCCAAAAAATTAGAGGGACGGGAGGGGGGTAAATGGCTTGGCATCAAGGTCAAAGTTGAAAAATTGACGAGATTTTCAGACAAATCAACCTGCAGATGCTCAGGAGTTGCCGATAGAGCAGTGGTTTGTATAGCTAACCCTCATTACTATTTTATCCCCAACATTTTTTCCACATATACTTACCCGCTTTCTCCACCCCTTTGGGGGGTTTCCATACAAAAGTGTCGTTTTTATGAAATTTACTCCCAAGCCTCCCACTGCTACCAGAATGTCTCTAGAGGATTCATGTTTATGCCCAACCCCGATTTATTTGTTCTCAGCAACATTTCTTCTAAAAAAAACGAACCCCCTATCTCCACCCCATAAGGGGTCCGCTACACAAAATTGACTTTCTTGACGGAATTTGACTCTGGCTACCAAAAGAGAATCCTAAGAGAATTTATTTGTTTCACCGACCCCCGTTTATTTATTCTCACCACCATTTCTTTTGAATATACTAGCCCCCTATCTCCATAGCTTAAGGGATCCCCTAAACAAAATTGACTTTCTTACAGAATTTTGGTCTGTCTAACCCTCAACCTTACATGGCCCGCCTTGCTACTAAATGGTTGGATGTTATTACCAATCCACATTAATTTTTCACACCTGCAAGCAAATAAACGTAAAACCTACTTTTTTAATCATATTAATTAATTTTTTTTATTGTGGCGTCCGTGGTGTAGTTAGTTAAAGTGCGTGGCCGCTATGTCAACGAACGTGGAGACCCAGGTTCGAACCCCAGCAGCGACAGAAAATTATTTGAATTAAAATGATTTTTCTGTACGGCCGCCACCTCTCTGCAGACAATGGCAAACCTCAGAGAGTAATCAAAATGCCATGTAAAGCTTCTTGAGAATAAGAACATTTCGTTTATCGCCGTTCGGAGTCGGCGTTAAGCCTGTAGGTCTACTTCTCGGTCAATTGTGTAGAAAAATTAATAACACGCACAACACAATTGATCATAAGAAGCTAGGTCAGAGTCCTTTCAAGGGCTGAAATGACCAGTTTTTTTTTTTTTTTTTTAATTCATTTTTATTATGTGAAGGATATTCTTTGCGGTTGGCGCTGATGACCTGAAGTAAAAATTGCTTTTCTTTTTCATTTCGGCATAGCACGTTGTTATATTCCTCTATTAATTTTACGGCTCTTTCGGCAGCATCGTTGACAACATATAATTTACACACAATCTCTTGCGCCTGCTGGTAGTCTCCGCGCTCTACCCAAGTATGTGGTTCGGAATATATGAAGTCTATATGCAGTTTGAAGCGTTTAAAAAATGTTGATGTCTCAGACGTGACGAAATGACTTAAATCTTTTGAACTCAATTCCTTTTCCAATTGCTTCCAATCCAATTTTGCTCTTTTAACGCCTTTATGTAAATGTGTTTTGTGGATTTCCTGCCCGTCAACATCACTATTTTCGTCACATTCATCTTTATCCATATCAAACGCACGAATTGCTTCAGTCATTTTCCGTTTGATGTCGTAGGAGACGCTTGGATCGAATAAAGCAAGAGCCACAGCTTCGCCACTGAGATACCAAAGATATCCACAGAACTTTGCTATCAATTTATTTGAAGCAATCTGGTCAATTGGAGCATACACAGCAGCCTTATTCAAAAAATCTAAATCTTGATTGGGGGTTCCTATAGCTCTAGTGCTGCAAAACCAACCTGTCACGTAAAGTATGACAATAAAAACACAAACACCGCGAAGCCCGCATAGTTCTGTTTCGGTCAGGCAAAAATTATTCCGATATAAAAATATTTTTTGGCAGTATATGCCTTTGCCATCCATCGAGCATGACTGATGGCTCCTGGTGGTCTGACGCTGTAATTGGGAATGTTTTCGCCAAGAAATAAGATAATGATTTCGAGGAACTCCTTGTAGTCTGCTCTGGGATGCTTTTCATTCAGTTGAACCAAACAAATTGACTTTATTTGAAGTTGGACATGAACAGGAATTTTCGCGGCGACTATATTGTTGTCAATGCCAGGACTAAAGATTTTGTCTTTTAAGTTATCCCAATAATCTTTGAAACGTGAAAACAAAGGAAATCCTGGGCCAGACGTTCTACCAAATTTGATTTCGAACACTTCCTTCAATAACAGTTCATAAATGAGATGTCTGCATGGCATATACCATTCCATTGGAAATTTTACATTGTTGAACACAGTGGCGGATCTAGGATTTGCCAGAGGGGTGAGACTGAAACTACAGTTTTGTATGCCAAGGGGGGCTAAAACGTCTTTTTGGACTTTTTTTCATTTTTTTCCCATACAAAAAATGTTCAAGGGGGGCCTAAAGCCCTTAAGCCCGTATGTAGATCCGCCACTCGTTGAACATATCCTTCTTAAGAACATTTTGCCATTTAAACGCGATTTGTGTTGTGTACATACACTTGGAAAATTCATATCTGGCAAAAATGGAATTAACTCTAGAACATTTTCATGCGATTAATATCTCCTAAAGTAGAGGCCGTAGAGGGGTCAAAGTTGCTCCATTGCAAAGTTGTTTTTAAAATCTTCAATTTGATACCTAAGTTGTTGTCCTTATGCAATACGATTTTTCAATTTTACAATGAAAACAAAATCTTTAACTTCTTTTGCTTATATCTCCTAAAGTAGAGGCCGTAGAGAGGTCAAAGTTGCATCATTGTAAAGGTGTTTTTTAACCTTTAACTTGTCCGATACGATTTTCCAGTTTTACAATGAAGACAAAATCTTAAACTTATTTTGCTTATATCTCCTAAACTAAAGATTTACTAAATTTTCTATTTACAAACATAACAAATAAGTTCGTAGAATTAACACAAAGGAGCAGCAAAGGAGGAGCATTGATGAATTTTATGCACAAAAATAGATTCTTACGATAATTATCAAGTAACAGATGCGAATAATGAAAAGTAAGTTTTAACTTATTGAGACGTGATATCATCTTAATTTGTATAAATTCCTTATCTGCGAATTCGTTTCGTTTTATAAATATGCCTTCTACGAATTACTAAAGGAGTAATTGCAAAATTTTTTTATCGTCGCATAGTGTAGTTTTACAAAAAGTTCCAAAGAAATGCAAATTGGTGACTTTGCTCAAGTTCTCCAATTTCCCGATTAAAGTCTGAATTTCTTTTTCACAAAATTTTTCAAAAACTAAAAATTAAACTCTAAACCGAAAATACCTCCTGGGGCTTTTCAGAGAATTTTTCTGTGTGTTGCTGGGTTGAAATATTTTTTTTTTTTAATTTCTCACTTTTTCTATTTTGTGCTCTTCTTAACCTTACGAAAAAGATGTGAGTTTTTTTTTTTTAATTTTCAGCTTGAACACTTTGTTATCAAATTTCGTGAAAATTGCAAGATCTTTGCAAATCTTTGTTTTCTTTGAAATATGCTCAAAAGCGAGAAAACCCCAATAAATAAAGGCCATACAAGAAAAGAAAAAAAATAACAAAATAAAAAAAAAAAAATGTTACTTCCATGCAAATTTGGCTAAAACGCTAAAAGTCGAGGCAACCGCCAGTCAGCAAACATCAGAGATGCAGTAAGTTTAAATACGGAGCCAACACATTCAGTTTGAATATATAAAAAAGAAGAAGAAGAAAACCAAAGCAAGAGAGTAATGTTGGAATATGCTGTAATAGGAGCGGCAATTGTGGCAAGCTTCATAATCATTCTAGTTTTTTTTTTCTTCGTCGATTTTGTGCACAAACCAAGTTTGGCTGCTGCAGACGAATGTTACACGGAGACGACACAAGAACATATGTGCGTGTGCGTGTGTCTGAGTTAGTGTAGTGTGCAGTGACATAGGTGGGGGAGGGGTGAAATTAAGGGGACATATACCCCCTTCGATTGAATTTTTGCAATAATTTACATAAAAGTCTAAATTGAAGATGATAGAAGTAATTTGTTGTGTGGGCTTCGCCCGTCTTCTAGAAAACTTTGAGGCCTCGTTGTTTAAATTTGTCCAATACAATATAAATGGTTGGTTGCATATTTCCGGCTTGATTGCTTCCATATTTGCATTCCTTGTGTATTGTTTGGTAAAGGTGATGGACAAGGGTCTTAACCATTGAGAGCACTTATCAGATTAAAGTTCAACAACTGGAAAAAGGCAATATTGGTCTATTCTCATGGTTTTTAGTCTAGAAAAATACCCATATTATATTTGGGTGAATATGAAATTTCAATATATTTACTAATTAAATAATCGTATTGTTATATTGTGCTATAATGGGTGCCTGACTTTTATAATAACTATTATAATTTTATTAGACTTACCCAGAACATGAGACGAAGGCCTATTTAAATGATTTGAGTTCAATGACCTGAAAAGAAGAAAAGGAGGTCTCTTAGAAAATATAATATCGACATATAATTCTTAAAGATAGGACGGTAAATTCTGAAGCTAGAAAGAAAAATGTGAATGGGCAACCCCTACGTTCGGTAAAAAAATTTTTTTTTTAATTTTCTTGCAAATAAAATTCGATAAGAACGTTTTCGATGCATAATTTACAAAAATAATACGATATGACAAAAAATTTTAAGATTTTCCCTACGTTTCCCTAAAAAAAATTTTTTTTTAAATATTTATAGTGGAAATAGTGGTTTTCCATTTCTGAAGCCGTTCAAATAAAAAATAGGTCTCCTTAAGAAAAAAACATAAGCGCACCATTCTTTTAGATCGGACAGTAAATACTAAACCTCTGCACGCTTTTTCTACAACAGTAGATCCAACAGTGCAGAGTTCAGAGCTTAACAGAACTATTTTAGTCAAGCAGAGCGTATCCAAGTCATTTGATGACAACAAACGAGCACTGCAGAGCACTCGTCAGCTTCAAAGCAAACCATGTTCTCCGTTTGCTTTAACAGAGAACAATGCTGTTCGATTCATAAAAACAGAACAATTGATAACAGCGAAAAATGCATCAATCACATCTAAAGCAACAGGACCTTGAATCATTTCTACCATTGATAAATAGAAATTTTATTTTTACGAATTCGGTGCCTAGGTGAACACTTGGTAAAAATTGGTCGCTGGATCCGAAATTGTTGTCAGATTACTTTCCAGTACATTGCTTAACATTGCTTCGGTTTTCGTTTGTTCTTGTTCTGCTCAAGCTACGAGTGCTCTCTGTAGTGTTATGCTTGATTTCATTGATGAGAGTAAAACATAGCATAGGCTTGCACCACAAACGAGTGTTTTGAAACGCATTTTAAGCGCACTCGTGCAGAGGTTTAGTAAATACCGAAGTTATAAAGAAATATGTTGATGCGCGACCCCTACGTTCGGTAAACTATCTTTTAATATTGCTTTAGATTAGCTGGTGTGTGGCGAAATTTATTTTTTCGAGACGGTCTAACATACATGTATAGATGATGCTCTTGCCAAACTACTTTTTGAAAATCTTTCGTTTCATTCTTGATCGGTCAAGGATACAACGGAGTAAAGAATACACCGGGTAAAATACAAGTTTTTTTTTAAATACAATAAAATTAAAAAAAAATAAACTTTTTCATGTATTATGTCCCTATTAGTAAGAGCAAACATTCCCATTAATTATGGAACACAACGTCGTTCAAGTGGCTGCTTCGGCTGGCTCGCAACTCCAATGCGCTGGTAGCGCAATCTGTCACTCCAATTTTCGAAGGCATTTTTGATGGTTTCAGGCTGTAGCTCACGGATTGCTTGGATAATATTGGCCTTAAATGCTTGATTCGTTTCCAGATTGTTGGCATAACATCGATCCTTCACGGTTTCCCACAAAAAAAAGTCCAAATGGGGTCAAATCTCAGCTCCGAGGCAGCCAAGTGATACGCCAAGACGGCTCATAACACGATTTGGGAATTTGGTGTGCAAAAGATCGATTATGGCACGGGCTGTGTAATAGCTCCGCGGAAAGAAAGGCATGGCACGCCATTCTGCATGAATCAGAGGTTGTTCAAATCCATGTCTCCAATTTCTGTAAAAAAAAGTCGTTTAACATGGCTCTGTAACGCCCAAAGTTGACCGAAACGTTGTTCCCAACCTCATTTTCGAAGAAAAATGGTCCAATGATGCCATAACTCCACATTTCGCACCAAACTGTCACTTTCTGTGGATGCATCGGCTTTTCGACAATAATATGCGGGTTTTGCGAGAATAAGATACAGCAGTGGTACAGCAGTTACAGCAGGCGCGGTTGGTGCTTCATTTCGGCCAAAACTTCTTTTCAAATAACGCACTGTTTGGGCTACATAGCACTCACCTTGGAAATAAGTTTCCAATATTTCCCAACGTTGCTAAAGAGCAAAGCGACTCATTTCTTTCCGCGGAGGTATGATACTTTTTTCTTTTTTTTAGACTAAATCAATGCTCAGGGGATGCCCCCTTTAAATGCGTAAGCATTGCATTGATTCGGAAGAAAGATGATAGTTTAGTTGGAGGGTGGAAAGATTGAGTAGTGACGGTGAAAAATACTCGATCTGGTGGTATCAGGTCTTGTACCTCCCTTGAACACTTCCCATGGTAATACCTATAAAAAAGGCTAAGGCACCCAACATTGCTTCGATGCCCAAGAGAGTTGAGAGAAGATGAAATATTTTCATCCCCTATCAAAAATATCGCACGCCGTTGAATTCGGTCCAGAAGCTCCAAATAGGATCTTGAAGTCTCTGCCCAAATGTGCGAATTGTACTCCATTTTCGGCCTGATGTATGAAGTGTAGATCATGCGAAGATCAGATGGGGTGAAATATCTTTTACACCGTTTTAAGAAACCTAGGCACTTGGCCGCTTCTTTCGACACATCAAAAATATGATCATTCCAGCGTAGATCAGATCAGAACGTCAAGAGCATCTGACTCCACAAGATTCATATCGTTCATTTTAAGGGGAGCTAAGGGACAATTCATTCGTTTGTGGGTTATCAGACAACACTGGGTCTTGCTTGCATTAAACTCAACTCTATTAGCACGACCCCACTCAGAGATTTTTCTTAAGTCGTTAAGAAGTAATCCGTTCATATTTTGCCTCTTTCTCTCAATTTCCAAAGAGCTCGGGCGTTTTTTGAACGAATATGAATGACAAATGCTGCTGTAATGCGCAAAAGAATGAATTGGGTTATGAGTCAATCCACCGAAGGTCGTTGATAAAAACCAGAAACAAAGTTGGAGTTAGGACTGAACCCTGTGGTACTCCTGCATTGATGGTGTGCTCTCTGGACAAAACGCCGTCAACAACGACACGGATAGAGCTGCCGTGATTGAGAAAGCACGAAATCTATCGAGGAAATGTACTACCGACACCATATGCGATTAATTTAGATACGTGCGCTTTATGCCGCACTCGGTCAACCGCCTTAGAAATGATCAGAGCAACTACTCTACTCTCACCGAATAAATGAACGCATTGGTTCCATTTCTCTGTGATGAAAGCCATAAGGTCACCAGTAGAGCGAGCCCTTCGGAAACCATATAGTTCATCCAGATAGTTCATCAGGTGGAAGTTTATTACACTTTCCATGACCTTGGAAAGTGTAGAGCCTATCGCAATGGGCCGATAGTTTGCAGTGTTCGCGGCATCGCCCTTTTTTGGTACTGGCTGGACATTTGCGATCTTCCAACAAGATGGAAATACTCCTGTCCTGTCGGAGATTTTGAAAAGATTGCGCAAAGGATAATGTAGAAGCACACTTTTTAAGTACAATAGGTGGTATGCCATCAGGACCAGAGGCTTTGTTGGTTTTGAGATTTGCAAGGACCTTTTTAACTGATCTCGTTCGAAAATATATATCCCGCTTTGCAGAAGATGTACTTTCAACAGGAGGCAGTGGCTGATTGCTAACCGGGATTGAAGAGTTCTGTGCAACAATCCAGCCAATAGGTTCGCTTTGTCGGCCGAGTCAATTCTCTTCGGCGCTTAAGGCGTAGAGGTGCGTAGGCTAGAATATGGAAAAGCAGTGGAGATTGTACAATGGTCCGAATTACCAAGAGGTGCATTGACAGTCACTTCATATTTTCCATGATGTGAAGTCAGAAAAAGGTCTAGGACTTTTTCACTCTGCAGGCCAACTCGTGGAATATAAGTTGGCTCTTTCACAAGTTGAATCAATTGGTTCGATTCGGTAAAGATCTCGACATATTGACCTTCAGATGTCGATTTTCCTAAATGGCTTCGCCAAGCCGGATTGTGGACATTGAAATTGCCGGCAACAACGATTTCGCTGTCAAGGAACAACCCCAAAATGTACGTAATCGAATCAGAGAGAGAAAGTCCAGTTTGTTCAAAGCAGGCTCCCTCCCTAGATTCGGACTTCCTGTAGTCCAGCGTCCAAGCCGGCGGGATAGTTCGCTTTAAAAACATTAACAAAAAATATAAAAATAACAGTTTACCTTTTTTTATTACGATATGTAAAAAAAATTTTTTTGTATGTTTGCCACGAAAATAAATTTCATTCCCCCCATTGCAAAAAAAGCTATCGACACCACTGGTAGTGTGTGCAAAGAAGTGTTAGTGTGAGCTTTGGCATTGTGCATCACACTCATATGCTTTGGCAACACTTTATCTTGGGCTGCTTCGATTTTGCACTTTGTCGATTTTTTTCCTCATTCTTCCGTTTCCGTGTTGCTAAAGTTTACTAGAGTGTCGCTGGAAGCAACCAAGGCACAAGCCAATGCAGTGAGTGAAAGTGTATGAGTGGCGGTTATATGTGAGTCTGTTTATGTGTGTGTATATGTGTGCGTGTGTTTGTGTGAGTATATTTGTGAGTATGTGGTCATGTCTTGTTAGAAATTAATTGCATTCATGTGCGTTAGTTGTTCGTTCCTACATTCGATGATTCTCCGACTCGATTTTCATGTCGTTCGTTTTTGTTGTTTTTCATTTTCTTTTTTTTTTTCTTTTTTTTTTTGTTCTTATTTCTGGCAATGCGTGAAATTGTATGAAGTGTGAAATTCAAGCCCGACTGCATTCCAACAAACATAAGCTGCTGAAGTACTCGTATCTGTGTGATTGCTAGAAGATAGTTAAATCAAAGCCATGCAGCTGCATCTACGAGCATGTGCGGAGATCTCGTTAGGCGCTAATGAATGCAATGACTCAAGAGTTTTTACAGCCAATTAATTGGTTTTTTCCTATTTTTTGTGTTTCACTTTCTCTGAAGAGACTGTCTGAAAACGAAAACAAAAACAAAAAAACGAAACTTCATTAGCTAAATGCATGAATCTAGTCCATGTTATCCACAGATGGTCTTAAATCAGTGATGACTCGAATTGAAGTGCGTCATTTTCATTAGAATTTAATTAAGTTTTGCTTCCGCTGCCACGTCGATTGCACTCCTAGCTTCCTGACTTACCTCCTTTGTGACTATTTCAAATCATTTTTCACTTTACTACCTAACATATTTGATTTTGACTCATACTCCCTCTTGACTTGTTAAATAAATATTTCATTCATATTTGATTTAATGTATTTTGTTCGTCTGGCAGCTTCATTTCATTTGCAACAGAACAACATCAAATATTAAACAACTAAGTCAACAACTTCCGGTTTGTCACACATCACTTCCGGTTGCCTCTGTCAACATGTGACTTTTGTATGCATTTCACACTGTTTTTTTGTTTATTTTTGTGGTTTTTTTTTCTTTTTTGTTTGTTGTTTTTCGGTTACCTTTCGAAATATTTACCTCTGCCCCATGTTGGCAATGTTTTAATTTGACAGAGGGTTGTTTTTTGCTCATGTTTGATTTTATTTTGTGGTTCTTTTAGGATTTGGGAATTTGAAGCTTTTAACGAATGCAGTAATTAAGATTTTATCCTTTTATAAACTTTATATGTGAAAAAAAAAAAATAAATAACTCTGTTGACTCTGTTGTTCAAACTGTAAACTGGCTCACTTTCCAATGAACCAAGCACACTGAGGTTGAGCAAAAAGCGAAAGATTTTCGAACGTTTTCCGATTGATACTTTTTCTTTCACACATGTCAAGTTTTGCAAAAAAATAATTTATGCATTTTTTTACACGAGCTTGTAACTGAATCATAAATTATTATTTTTTTTTTTGAATTCTGTTCGAAAAAAAAAAATTAGTCGGGACAATTTTGGGGCATTATTTCATTGCTTATTTTAGGCATTTCATGACAAATTAAAAAAATGCCCAAGTAAAATAATGCCAAAATAAAATAAAATAAGACCCAAAATGCTGGTTCTTTTTCATAATGAAATATTGGCTCCACAAAATAACCCCCAATTGAAATAACCCCCAAGGAAATGACACCAAATGAAATAAGACCCAACGAAAATCCCCAAATGGAAAATGAAATAAGCCCAAAAATTTGGGAAAATAATGAAATAACACCCAAAAATGTGTGGAAATGTTTTGGGTCTAATTTCATTTTTTGTTCGGTGTTTATTTCATTTGGTGGTTATTTCGTGGAGCCTGAAATATTACCTTAACTTTGAAGTTTTTGGGATTTAATTAATGTTTTATTTTGGGCGTTATTCTATAGAACCAAAAAGTTGACTATATACCTAAACCAAAGGTCTACAATAAATACGAGTGAAATTAGTAAGTCATGAGTCATAACTATTAGTTCAAATGTGTACTTATACCAAATCAACAGAATACTTTGACTCATTCGCACTAAAACCAAAAAATACTCATAGTACTCCTCCACCCACCTCCTCACACATGCCTGTGTCGGTACAATAGTTCAATAAATCTATTGACTCAATGAGTGAACTAAGCACTACACTGGTTAATATCAGCAGATAACTTATTCCATGGCTGAATTAATAAGGTTGTCTTGGGACTGATCGTACTCTCTTCTCAGTACCCACAATTGTCAAAATCAACGAAAAAAACAGCAACAACTTTATCGGCTTCAAATGTTATCAATTTTCGCTTTCAGATTTTGTATGAGCTGTCAAATTCGATTTGACATTTATGGGCCTTATTAATTCAACCATTCATTGCTATTTACTTATTCAGTTGCTATGTGTGCTGTGAGTGGAAGACTATGAGTGGAAGCTCTTCTTTGACTTAAATCCACTAATATTCATTCTTGTGTTAGTCAAGCAATGACTCAAAAAAAAAAACAGAATACTTGCAGATCTCTGATGTCTGATGCCAATGCGCAGCTCTAAGCCAGTCGTGCTCACTGCTGGTGTTGTTGTGCTTTTGCACACGAAGTAGCAAACGGCTCGCTGTGTTTGTACTAAAGAGCTGCGCGGGTGTGTTTGCAAGACATTCGTTTGTTGTTTGCGTGCTCACTCCATTCAACTCTCATCTTTAACAGCATTTAAATACTAACAATATAGAGACCCATGATACAATTATACAGGTAGCATTGACAAGTATTGATTTTCTCAGAAACAAGGAAACCAGCATCTGTCAAAAACAGTTGTTCGTGCAACAAAAATTCAACGAATGTAAAAATAAATAAATTCCGTAAAATATGTAAGTTAAATAAACAATTATAATAATGAAAGTTGTAAAAAAATTATGTGTGATATGTGTTTAACGTTTTCCAGTCGTTGTGTTTTAATTTTAATTGAAAAATTCTTTAATTTCGTCCATATGCATCTGGTGCTGCTGAGGTTGCTGCATTTGAACGTTTTCAACATTTTTTTTTATGTTTGCACTTAATAACACAAAGTTCACAAGTTATCTTCGTTGAAATAATAATAATTCACTATTGATTAAATAAAATAGACAATATTTTGTAAGCAAATGTTTGGTTATTTGCAAGCGCTGAAACATATACAATGGCGAAAACATAAACAATAATTGAACGCTCTTTTTTTTGACAGATGCTGGTTTCCCAAGCTACTGTATGCAACCCATGGGTATAATAATACAAGGTAGCATTGACAACTGCTTATTTTCTCTTCTACAAGAAAACATCTCTTGTCAAAAACAACTGTTTGTGCAAATGCATCTACAGCTGCTGAAGTTGTTGTTTTTTTCACTTCTATGTTTTCAACATTGTTTGTGTTTTCAATGACCGATTGTGTGCGCTCTCTTTTTGAGTATATTTTTTGACAGGAGATGTATTCTCAAGCTACTGTCAATGTTACCTTGTATTATTATACCATGATCAAAGCCCATGGTATAATAATACAAGGTAGTATTGACAGTTGCTTGGGAAAACATCTTCTTTCAAAAAATATACTCAAAAAGAGAGCGCTTACAATCCGCCATTGAAAACACAAGCAATGTTGAAAGCGTTGAAGTGAAAAAAAACAACAACCTCAGCATATAGCTTTTTTTGTGACCGATGACGTGGCACGAAAAAAATACTTTTTTCTCGCACTGCTGATTACTTGATCTTGTCTTGTTTGTTCATGCATATTAACTCAAGGACGAGCACTGAACTGCGTCAGTATTTATTGAAATTTCATGCAGAACAGACCTGCGGCACATGCATGCTTGTAAGATTGTTTTTTTTTTGCTGCGCATACGCAACTTATGCTACACTCATAAAAATATCAGTTTTTGCTATTACTATGCAAGATGTCTCTACTTGAATGGGAGTTGCAATTCTTTTTTGCAGAAAATATTTTTTCTGAACCTCAATGTATGGTTTAATTAAATCAAAAACGAAAAAAAACCTAAAGAATTAAAAAAAAAGATACAGTATACCGTGTATACAGTAAAGAAGTGAAACTTCTTCTTTGTATACACTCTTTCTTTTCTAGAATAAGAACGATTTTAGTGTAAAGGCTCGATTATGCAATCGTAAAGCTACGCAACGTAACGTGGCGTAGAGTTCTATCTGGAATAGAACCCATCGCTGCACTAGGGAGAAAACTCAGAGCGTAGCTTTATAGAAAGTTTGAGAGCGAGAGTATGATCGTGAGAAAATCAAGTGTTGCATATTCCGCATATTAAGAGAATAATTTCTTAAAAAGGGATTTTTTTTATTTTACATAACTACAATGAGCGATTTTTTTGCCAATGGGAGCTTCAGGTGCATTTATAAATTTGTTTTTCAAAAATTGTTTTTGGCATATTAATAAGAAGTTTCACAGAACAATGTCACAACAATAAATCTACCTCAACTGTAAACTTGATCTTAACTTTCATTTTTATTTCTGCCTTAAAAACTAGAAATCAAAAATTACCGGTTATTTTGTACTCAAAAACTATGGGACAAGTTTTAGTTATTATTTTTGCTTTAAAAAAAATTAAGCCTTATAAATACTTTTTTGTTCAAAACTTTAAATGTGAAAAGATAACTAAAACTTTCACACACACATTATACTTACGATTATTAATAGTAAATAGTTCGATATAAAATTATATAACTAAGATATGTATAAAATAGTTATATATTGAAAGAACTTATTCCAACTTTTCTTGCGCGCAGTGTCAAGATGGCGTCATGGGCGACAGCATATACTTCATGAATTTGGGTTTCTATATAATTTTATATTGCAATATTATGAATAATAATTTAATATGTGTAATATGAGCAAAATTCATAGAGGTTATATTCATATATTGAATTAAGGATATATGTACATAACAACGTTAGTATTCTAATAAAATATTAGTTAAGATTTTATATAATCTTATACTATATAATAAGGCTATTAGGCTAAGATTTCTCGAAACTCAGTGAACCGATCGTTTTGGTTTTTTTGCAGGCTTATTTTATTCACAATAATCTCGTACTTGTCATAGGATTTATTTTTCGTAGCTTCATTCATTAGTTATTGTTTACTTTGTTTGTGGGAGGCAAAATAATGACGAATTTTTGTCGAAAATAGTTACTTTACGTGAGGAAGTCCGGCTATGACAAGTACGAGTTTTAAGTATCTAGTTTAATAATATTATTAATTTTTTTGTTTCAGATGAATTTAGGAGGAGCAATCTTGGTTACCGCATTTCACCTTTTTCACAGAGCGCTCTAAAAAAAGTGCTGTATCTTTCTTAATATTAATTTTTTTTTAATAAAAAAAAACTAAACATACTATTGAATGTGTATATTTTAAGCAGCGAATGAAAAAATGTTTATGAATAACAACTTAAGCAAAATTGCGTAGAGGCTGCGTAAAGCCATGATACAATTACCAGGTAGTATTATTCGCTGAAAATCAGCTGTGGAAAAACTGTCATTATGGGCATATAGTGTCAAAATATAGCGAGTAGGTGCAAACAATGTTGCTTATTGTATTATTGGAAATGAAAATAGCGCGATTTTTTAAACAATTTTTCATATATATATTTTAAAAAATGAAAACTTTTTTTAGCGGGTTGAGCACTTTTTGGTAAAGCGTAAAACAATTGAATCGCGATATCATCATGTTGCTTACATCAAGAACGAATTTGTTTCTATATGTTTCAAGCGTGATACATACATACAAACATACATATAAGAACTTTTGCGCTATGGCGGACACTGCCAACACAGTTGTACTTACTTTTATATTATACAACTGTGTACAAATAAATACTAACTTTTCTAACAATTTGTTGGTGTTGTTGGGTTTTGTTGTTATTGTTGATGCAGTCTTCAAATAATTTTTAAGGTTTACATGAGGGAGTCTTAATAAAATAAAGATGAATACTTCAATTTAATCATTTCATTATATTTGTATTAAATATAAAAAACAAAGCAAAACCTAAACAGAGATATAATTTGGTCATTAATCATTTCCTTCTAAATATTTAAATTGATTGGTTTAAGTATAAAAAACAAAAATATCTCCTTTTACTTCTTGCTGTGATTGCAATACTGCTTTTTGACACTATATGCCCAAAGCAACGAGTAAAAGTAGCGATTAATACTACCTGGTAATTGTATCATGCGTAAAGCCTCAAACAATGCGTAACTAAACAAGCTTCGAACGGTTGACTCATTGTCAGTAAACGCAACATTAAAAAAAAAGAATTGCACAATTATCGCAACTTGCATTTGCGTAAACTTGCATAAACTTTTATCATATATTCTTTCAGTTCTTCTTTGCTTGTAAAATACATTTTTAATGAAAAATCTATTCAAACAATATTTAAGGATACAAAGTGCATTAACCCACAATATCTAAGATTCAGAGACATAAAGCTTTATGTTTAGAAGTTTAATTGCGTTTCTTCAACGTTAACTATGTCAATTGCCCGAATTTCTATTAGTTGCATTGTGCAAGGTCGTACTGTAGTTACTTTTTTCTCCATACACACATTTTTGACTCTACACTTATATTTCGGGTGTAGAATTAAATGCTAAGAAATTTTCGTTTCTACAGCATACTACGCTTTATTCAAGAATGATAGAAAAATAGATTACGCATTGCGCAGGTCCGTTATGTTGTTTACTTTTCATTTTGACATTTCTAGCTACGAACAAAGTATTTTTTACGATCATGACGTCACGCTAGATCAAGTTTGTTTCTTGAATCTTTTGCCATTGTTTCATATTTGTTCTCATTTTTAACAAGACTTGACAGAAAGCCATATCGTAAGTCCATCGTAACGTAGATGCGCAGATCGTAGAAAATTATTTTTACTATCTGCGCAATCTATTTTTCTATCATTCTTGGGCTTCTTTCTGAACTAAAGAAAATCTCTACAAAAATTAAGAATTCCAATGGATTTGCAATGGCCGCCACATAAAAAAAATGCTGCAAAGGGCGCATATGGAGCATGTCTTTGATATTAAACGAAAAGACAAACAAAAAACATGGTTGCGAAAATGTTTATGAATAGCGTTTTCTTGTTTAAAGTTACACTGCCTCTAAAATGTGTTTATGAATAAGGCTGTTATATTTTCCCGCTAGGAGCGCTGTTTATTTTCCCGCTGGGCATCTACAGCAAAAGTAGTTTGATTAATTGGTATGTTGACTACATTTATTTATAAAGACCTTAGCCCTGCATATAGCACATTGACTTTATAAAACTGAGATTGCAGGTTCGATACTCAGCGCTGACAGAGAAATTTTTTTCAGTCTTTTATACAATGTATATCTCTCTCATTCTCTCTACTGTAAAACATATCTTTCTTCTCTATCGTGTAACGAAATGAAGTAAATTGACCTTGAAATTTCACTCCTCAATATTCTCATTCAAATTTCGAAGCGCCGCCTAAGAAGTTTCACTTCAAAAACAAAAAAGCAAAAAAAAGAGACACAGTTTCGTATAGTAAGTATTGACACTTCTAAATAAAAAATGAATTTTAAAAATTGAAATTAAATTATGAAATTAACCTTTACTATTTATTGTAAAGTTTTCTCCTTTTTTGTAACAGTGCATAAAATAGTGAATGTTAATATGTTTCTTCGATATGAATTATATTATTATGAACAGTAGTAAGCATACGTAAATCGCAAAATTTTTTTAAAACATTCCCCTTACGCCTCTCCCACAGATTTGTAATACACCAGATGAAAATTTTTTCCGGCGCCACTGAATAATCAAACAAGCGAACCATAGCCTTGCATGAAAGCTGGACTGAGATTCATGTAGTATTTTTTTTCAGTGCAAAGCTTTCAATGAGCTTTTATACAAAAACAAAGTATGCTTGTATAGAGTTTGATGAGCACTGCTTTAAAGTCTGCACGTTACAGCGAATGCCATTGAATGTAAAGAATGATGCATGATAGAATAAGCAAGGTAGTCTTGCGGCTGAAATCAATACAAATAATTTTTGTTTTTTTTACAATTCTAACTCTTGGCTCTCAGCGACGAGTCTACCTTGTTTAATAAACAATGTTTATTCTACCATAATAAGGGAGATTCACTGACTATCTTCAACGGTTAGTTGTCTTCTTGGTCTCAGTGAAATCAAGTCAAAGAGCGAGAAGCAAGTTTTTGTTACTCCTGTTTGACTTAGGAGAGAGAATGCTTAAAGCTGAGAGTTCATTCACTGCATTTGCATATGCGTCCGTCTACTTGCTGGCGTAATTTACGCAAGAAAATTATGGGATTGTCGTATTAACACAAAAATACTTAAAATGTCTTAATTTATAATTGAAAACATTTAAAATCCTGAGAATAATAAAGTTCTTTAAAGAAATTAACAATGAGTAAATTATAGAAATTTTTAATTATTAAGATTTATTTACAAGAGCCATCCTTAAAAGTAATGAGCTTCTAACTCGTTTCTTTCATTTCTTCTCTCTGTTCGTCATAAGTAACGAGCTGTAAAAAAACGCAAATTATGCAAGAAAAGTTGAAATATTTTCATCGTTTCATGCGTAAATTGCATTTTTCCCAACGTTACGCACGTAGGCATTAGTTGGCATTAAACTCTCTCTCATAAGCTTTCAAGCGGGAAGTTTATTTACTGCATATGCATACATGAACCAACAATACAAGATCAAGCAATCAGCAGTGCGAGAAAAAAGTTTTTTTTTCGTGCCACGTCATCGGTCACAAAAAAAGCTATATTGCATACGTTTTTCATGCAAAACATGTGAAAACTTAAATAAAAGTGGAAAAATATAAAATTAACAAGTTTAATTCTCGAAAAAAGTGTTTGAATACTTTGTTTGTTTATATTTTCATGCAGTAACGAAATTTAAAGTAATTTTTTTTTTGCTGTTGCAATTATTGCACGTCGCTACAGCACACTTCATTTTTATAAAAAACACAAAAAATTACTGAATTATAAACACCAATAATTCTTTAAAACTTCAAGAAATAATTTTTCACATATAATCGCTACACGTAAACAAAACAATTTGTGACCGATGACGTCAGACCTACCAGCTTTGTTTTGTTTACAATATGGCGGCTCTTTTCTTTGCATGATCTTTATTTCTTGATTCATGATATGCATATGCGTCCGTCTATTCGGTGGCATAATTTACGCAAGAAAATTATGGCAGAGTTCAATGATTGCGTTTTACGTTCAGACTTAGCAGGGCTACAAACTTGTAAGATATTTGGTATGCTCTTAATGGGGAATTTTTTATCGAATTTACACAAAAATACCTAAAATGTCTTCATTTATTATTAAAAAAATCTTAAAGCTTGTTAAAGTTCTTTTGAGAAATTAACATTGAAAAAATTATAGACATTTTTAATTTTTAAGAATAATTTAGAAGGTCCATCCCTAAAAATAATGAGTTCCTGACTCGTTTCTTTTATTTCTTCTCTCTGTTCGTTATAAGTAACGAGCTGTCAAAAACGAAAATTACGCAAGAGAAGTTGAAATATTTTCGACTTTGTTTGCGTAGCGAGTAAGCGGAATGCAGTAAATGAACTTTCATCTGTAAGCTTTCACATATTTCTATTGCATTGCGTTCAGCGAGTAGACGGATGTATATGCATATGCAGTGAATGAACTTCCCGCTTCACACATTTCTATTGCATTGCGTTCAGCGAGTAGACGGACGCATATGCATATGCAGTGAATGAACTTCCCGCTTCACAAATTTCTATTGCATTGCGTTCAGTGAGTAGACGGACGCATATGCAAATGCAGTGAATGAACTTCCAGCTTAAGAATTGTACACAAAGCAGGTAGAGAGCTTGATACAATTACAAGGCAGGCTGCATACATGATACAATAAAGATGTACAGGGTTGCCCATATTCGACGGACCCATCTGGCAACGCCATAACTTTTGACATAGATGTCAGATCGCTTAATGACATACCGCGTTTGAAGCGTCAGTGCAAGCAGATTTTTACTATGGAACAATACACGCCACGCGAGCGCTCTGAAATAGTTGAAATTTACATTCAACAGAAGAAGTCAATTGTGAAAACTCAACGTGCTTTTTCACGTGCCCATTTCACATTGAATGGGAGCGTAAATAAGCAAAATTGCCGTATTTACGCCACTGAAAATCCTCAGGAGATTCAAGAAGTGCCTCTTCATGACGAAAAAGTCACAGTTTGGTGCGGCGTTAGTGCGAAAACGGTCATTGGGCCGTTTTTCTTCCAAAATGAAAATGGCCATGCTGTTACCATCAACCAGGAGCGTTATCGCGACATGATGACCAATTTTGTGATGCCAATTATTCGTCGAAAGCGTATGAGGCAGTTCTGGTTTCAACAAGACGGCGCTCCACCGCACACAAGTTTTAACAAAAACATGGGTCCGTCGAATATGGGCAACCCTGTAGACTGATTTTAAAATGCCCGCTCAAATGTAAAATTTACAACAACAGCTGTAATTGCTACAAACGTCAAACGACAAAAGAAACAAAACCAATTGGAAAACTCAAAATCAAGAGCTAGCTTTGACACCTAGCTCATCTTTTTTTCCAATATGAGCCTGCATTCAATAGAGCGTGGAGCATTCGATATAAAATACAAAACAAGGTTCGAGACCCAGCTGACGCAGAAAATTTGTTCAATTCAAATGAATTTTTCGAATCGGCCGTCACTTCACTGCAGACAATAGCAAACCTCAGAGAGTAAATAATTCCATATATAGTTCTTTGAGAGCATGCATATAAACCGTTCGTTTTCGGCATAAAACTAGCAGGTCTAGTTCTCGATGATGTGTGTAAAAAACATTAAATAATACGTACAAAACAATTTGATTATTACGTAGTAGCTCGCTCAAACTCTTTTGAGGACAAAAGACAGGAATGGCCAACTCGTTTTTTTCTCGTTGGCTACATCACACCACTCTGCATAATACCAAAGTAATTAATGGGGACATACATCGCCGGAGAGAAAAACGACGAGCTATATAATTTTATTCAACATTTTTGTTAAAATCGTCATAACTTTGCTTCAACTATTTCAAATAATTTTTATTAAGTATTTGTTTTTGAAGTGATAACTTCTTTAGGCGCGTTTGGCAATTTCTGATGAGTGATTTTCTCGATTCAATCGTCAGCATACAGTTAGATTCTGTCGCTGCTTTTGTATGTTCGAACATGTGCGCATCGTAGTCGTTGCTACACACAATCTTACGTTTGCATGGAAAAATTTTAATTTTTTTAGTGCTTGAATCGTTTCCGGATTGTTGGCATAACATCGGTTCTTCACGGTTCCCCACAAAAAAAAAAGTCCATAGGCGTAAAATTGCAGCTCCGAGGCGGCCAATTGACATTGCCAAGACGGTTGAAAACACGATTTGGGAATTTGGTGGAAAAAAGAAGACCGATTGTGGAATGGGTTGAGAGGCCCATGCATCTTATATAACTGCATCTTATTTTTTTTCGTGAATGTTTACCTGTGCACCTATAATGATGCTAAGAACTTTTCTCGAATAAATCAAGAAAGATAAACCAAACATATTAAAATTTAAAGCGTAGTCAGTTGCAGTTATTGAGGTAACTTTTTTACATAAGTTGCACTTATAAATGTCTCGTACTATTGCAAAAATCGAGGAATTGCGTGTATCAAGGGTTGAGATTATCGAGCCTGTACTGTAATATTTGGTATAACACTAGAGGAGCCGGCAAACTTCGTCCCGCCCTTCGTCCAATCACGATTCGACACGAAATTAATTTTTTATCAAACATTTGCGATCGATAACAAATGGTTCCAATCGAATTTCAATTATTGATTGAATGAATTTTATAACAAATTTAAGTCTAAAATTCCCAAAACCGTCTGAAATACAGTTTTTTATTGATTTGTGGACGGTAAAAGCGGTTTTGGCAACCCATTTTTAATATAATTTCTGACACTAAGCATACAAACTAAATTACAATATTTTAGTCTAATAGACCAAAACCGTGTAAAATACAGAATTTTTATTAGGGCGGTAAAAGGGGGTGTGACAAAGTTTTTTTCCCTAAACTATCTCGTACTGGATACAAATCTACTGCTAAAATTTCAGCTTAATCGGCCCAGTAGTTTTGGAGTCTATAGCCATCAGACAGACAGAAAACGTTTTGCTTTTTATATATATACCCAGCAAACCAAACTTGACGACATTATCGAAATTCCGACTAATTCGTTACTATTTCGAACTGTCGTAAAGAATTCGTTACTATATCGTTACATCAAATTTCGAAACAGTTTCGATTTTGATGCGAATTTATATCGAGTTTCGATATGTGCCGGTTTGTAAGATTTATTCTTTATCATATGATATTACTGTTCAAATAAATAAAAAATAACAAAGTTGGCCAGGCAAACAACGTTCCTTTTTTTTAAATAAACGTATAAGAGTGCAAACTAAACAAGTGCGCATTGCGGTGATTGAGGTAAAATTTGTTTTAATCTAAAGTAAATTGTTTTCCGTGGTTGTTCTTCAACAAATGTGAAATGTCGCGTCAAGGTTTTAGTAAAAGTGTAAAAAAAGAAGTTGCAAGGCTTATGGACTCCATTTTTTCGCAAATAATCACATCAACAACAAACCACCAACAACAACAACAACAGTAAGTGTTTTAATGAGTGACAGCGAGGAGTTTGTTCAATCAAAAATCGGGGACTCATGGCAAATTTGGATGAAATTCGAAATGAGGAAGTAAGTATTGAACAATTAAATATTGACGCCTCTCAAGGCGAAGAAAGCATTTCAATGGAACTCCTGCATGCGAGCACCACAAGAAACCATGGATCGGCGGAGAGTTTGGGAAAGTTCTGAAATAATCAACTCTGAAATATTCAACCAAAGTTGGGCGTTTTGCACTAAATGGTGAGTGCACTAAGCATTTCACTAGCACTAAATATATTGAAAGAAATTATATTTTTCACTATTTTTTTTACCAGCTTAGTGATAGTGAAACATCTCTTCACTATCACTTGAGATTTTATTGATGGTGTTATTTTGTTACACTACAACTAAATTTAGTGTTAGTGACTAAATCTGCACTACACTCAAATAGTGCAAAATTTGAGCAGTCACTACATGAAAGCTGCAATTAAAAATGTTTCCACTCAACTTTCAAACATTACTGGTTTTGAAATTATTTAAGCCAGACTCGAATAAAAGAAAATTCTATAATAATAAAATATAATTTTCTAAATAGGCTAACAATTTTGAAATTTCAAATTTATATAAGTGCAATTATTCAAAATAAACTGTTGAACTTTTCTTTCCATTGAGTGAAAACTTTCTGTGTTCCAATACCATTAGTGCGGGCATTTTTTTGCACTATTAATTTTAGTGCAAAAAAACAAAGTTGCACTAAATGAATTTTAGTGAAAAATTTTTCACTATCACTATCACTAATGTATAGTGGGGCTTATATTTTTTAATTCATCAGTCAACACCACTTGAAAGTAATAAATAATTTTTCAATATCAGTATATGTCAGCTGAAGCTGAAACTTTAATTCACTACCCCCATCTCTGTATTCAACTAACATTCGACATTTATTTCAACATTTCTTTTAACATTTTTTTTATAACACAGCCTCATTATATCGCTTGAAATTGGTCAATAATATGAAATTTAAATGAAATAAAATTTTTCATTTTCGTATCTCTAAATTAAACCGTTCTTAATTTAAATGCATACCTTCATTTCGATTTCGTAAATACATTTCGTTCCGATTTCGTAACTACATTTCGTTACGATTTCATAATTACATTTCGTTACGATTTCGAAAAGATATATCGTTCCGATCTCATAACTATATTTAGTTACGATTTCGAAACGAATATAGTTACAAAATAGTTACGACACCTCTTCACGAATTCGTGTCAACCCCTTCATACGATTTTCTTTACTATTTCGCAACGAAATCGGATTCCGAAATCTGAAAGATACCGAAATATTCGAAACGAATTCGTCACGATTTCGGAACTTTTGGTTTGCTGGTAGATAAAAGTTATTATATATGCACATAGACATATCTTTTAGAATTGGAAAATGAGAAGTTATCACTTCTATCGTGTGTTCATAGGCACACACCTTTTTTGTTATTTTATTTAACTAGCTGATATATCCGGTGCTACTCGGGGGAAAAAAATTTACCAAACCAACAAACCCATTCATTTCCTTGTGTTTTATTTGAAAGAAAAGTTCTATACCTCTACCAAAACACCCGTTTTTGGTATAACCACTATATGAAATTTTTAAATTTTCCGTAACAACACAAAATCATGACTACGATCGTGTTAATCTGCATCACCTCGAAAAAATTTAATAACTTCTTCGAAAATGAATTCTTTTCACCATGTAGGCACTGACAAACATAAATTATATAAATTCAATCCTGTGTCCGTAACGGACACGAAAGTTTTCAGCAATATTAAATCTCCGCCAGCAGTTGACATTTTGATTGAAATCGTAAAAGAGTGAATATATTTAATTAAAATTTATTCTCTGCAATTTGCTTTATTTCATTTTGAGATGCAGCAGAAATTCATCCGCTAAGGTGCTGAAAAGCAACGAATGCAAACAAAAGCGATGAGTAAAAACAACAAAAACAACTGCTTTCATTATTGCTGCACAGCGTATCTTTTAATTGCAATTTTAATGCATACATTTTTGGCTGCTTAATATTGATGGACAGCAGCGACTGTGGAACGCGCTACTTTATGTATATGAGCTTGTGAAAGGCGAAGTTATATAAGTAAAAAAATTTGAGTTCAAACACGCTTAATAAGATGATATTTTCGTTATTGTATTTTGGAGCAATCAAGTGTAACATGTGTAGCATGTCTTAAGCGTGGTGGAAAGCCAATCATATGAATTTGAGTCTGTGGCAATTGTTATGTCTTTTTCTCAATGAATTCAAATCGAAATTCGGCGTAAAAAATCGATTTTTATTTTGTTTTTTGTTTTTTTTTTATTGAAAAACGTTTGGATAAATTGAAAAACATTAAATTAAATACTTTGGGTAATACAATGAATGAAATTTAAACGAATCAAGGATTAGTTGCAAGAAAAAATTAATTGCTATACATGTATGGTGAACTGTTGTTTATGCTTATGTTTAGGTTGCATAGTCTGCTGGATTAGTAAGATTAAATTTTCCAGAGGAGTTCGTCTTCACAACGCATTTTATTCAAATCACATTTAAAATTTTAATGTCATGGAAATAAAATTTGAAACAAATCTAATGTGAAAAACAGCTACGTTTTTCCATAAAAATTTGGCATTACTTTTACTTTCCTAATAAATTCGCCACCAGTTCTCTATCGCTTAGAGGAGAGCACAATGTGAGCGGAAAACTGAAAGTAGAAAAAGAGCCTATGCGCCACTTGATTCTTGGTGTCAAGTGGTGAGCTTTTTTTCTCTTCACTTTGTGTGGATCGTTTATACGAAACTTTCTTTGTGTGTATGTTCTGTGGCCGAAAAAAATTACACAGAAAATCTTTCGTCTCTGTTTATACACATATTCCTCGTTTCTTTCTTTACTCATGTGCGAACGTAACCTAAATACTGCAGTGTTACAAAATAAAAAAAAATCTAACGAAACAATGACGAAAGTTTTTTTTTCTTTCTCTTCTTTTTGTGCGAATCTTCTTCATGCCTATGAACCCACAAACAAATAGATCATACATAATTTCACGTTTTCAAATCAGATAGATTTTATAAAAAACATTCGGTGCACTCCGTCTCCCTACTCTTAATCATTTAAAAGAGGGATTGCCAAAGAGTGATTTTTAAAGAGTGCAACAACAATTACAAAAAAAAAACCAAATACAACAACAAGTCGTTAGATACGTAGTACAATAAGGAATTAGTAACATAAAAAAACACAAACAAAAAGCAGTCGGCGACGAAACCATACGCAAAATTACCAACAAGAAACCTTCAGCGTAGCAAGAGTTGTACGTGGTCGCATGCGCTATATTTACCAACAACGACAAGAATAAACAACAACAAACACACGATGTATGGTTACGGTGCAGCTGCGCCTGTGAACGATTCGGCGAATTACAACAATCATAGAAATATTGAAGTTGTTGTAATAGAGTGGAAAGAGTGGAAAGAGTTAGGCGATGGCAATCGCTGATTTAAAAAGAAAAATATCAAAATCGATAGGGAAACATGGTAGAAAATGGTTCCTAACCAGTTTTCCTACACCATATCCTCTTTCGAAATTTTCGATTATTCTTTCGCATAGTTGGGGCTCTCTTTTGCCGATGTTGACTTCAATGTTCGCTTTGAGAATTGGAATCGTTTGCGGCCGATTACCTTAGACCTTACTCTTAGCATGATCCCAAACATGGTGTAATTAACAAGGTGAACGTGACGTATACTAATTTCCCTACGGTTGTCAAATAATTTTGAGAAAGTAAGAAAAAAAGAGACAAACCGCGGAAAAGCTTGGACTAAATAAAAAATTGTAATGGATTGTTTTGCAACTTTTGCTTAGAATTTACAATCAGCTGTTTTTGACAAGGGTAGGCAAATGGGTAGGCAAGAGATGTTAAAAATTCGCGATCACCATCTTAATTACACCGTCTTAGAAGTGTTAAATCTTAAGATCTTGTAGGCCAATTGGTGTCTCCAAAACGCGATTTAACGCGAACAGGGAACTTCGTGAGCAATTACTCGATTGCTTCGTGACTTGTACTTGTACGGCACACAACATTATATTGTTAAAAGTAGAGGTCGTTTGGATTCGTATACTTCATCTCCGACCTCAAAAGATGATTTATCAGGTCTCTGTAGTGCACTCCATTGAATATAACGGCTCTACCATCGTCATTTTCGAAAAGTACGGCCATACCACTGTACGATCGTACAGTGGTATTTTTGCGGCAATAAATCATTTTTTCTGGATGATCTTTTCAAAAATATAAGTAAATATTTTGATATTCAAATATTCAGATAAAAAATTGACAATTTTTCTTTTTAAGTGTACACTTTTTTAAAAAATTAACGTTATTTTTTTACTATAGCAACTTAATAAAAATGTGTAAAAGCTGACGATGAAATTTATTTTTCCCAGAGGAGCAATACAATTTCGTAAATATAAAATTGAAAATATACATTCTAAGCTTTGATTCATGAAATGTTGGGAAAATACAAACAGTTGTGATTTTATTAACATCCAAAAATGACTTTAAAACTGAAAAAATTCAATTATTTATAAAAGTTATCTTGTGTTCGCACGTGCCCACTCCATGCTTAGGACTAAGCATGAAAGTAGGACTAACTGCTTGAAATTTTTTCAAAATTTAGATGCGACCGTCTGCATCCCCGATATTGAGAAGCATTTTTCTATAATTCAATGCAATGTTTTCTAGGAATGCGAATTAAAAAAGCCAAGCCTACAAGTAGGCAATGTTATTTTACATGTTAAAATTGCATTAAATTGCTGCTATCAAAATTAATTACCTAATAATTGGAAATATTGAAAATGTTTTATTCCGAGAATTTTTTACAGAATTTATAAGAAACTGTTATGGGACTAAATTTTATTAAATTATCGCAAAGTGATGGTTACTTATTTATGAACTGTGCTAAATGCCACAAAATTACAAAGACTCATTTAAAAAAAAAATGTCTAAAAATAGTAACTTATATTAAAATTTGTATGTGAAGAAGGCATACATTTATATATAAATAAAAATAAACTGACCGCTTCAGCCCTTTGACTTTGACCGAACTTCTTATGATCAAATTGTATTGTGCGTATTACTAAATGTTTGAACACACTTGATGGAGAACTGGACCTACTAGTTTTATGCCGACTCCGAACGTATAATGTGCATGTTCTCAAGAAACTTTACATGGCATTATTTACTCTCTGAGGTTTGCCATTGTCTGCAGAGAGGTGATGACCGAACAGAAAAATTAATTCAGTTGAAAAAACGTTGTGTCAGATTTTGTCAGAATGAAACCAGGGTTCTCTGGCGCCATGGCATTTTTAACATACTAAATGATTAAATGATTAATTGGCTATATTTCTCTAAAAAGCCATCGAAACGCCATTAATTGACGAACATTTTTATATTTAATGTCAGTAGAATATTGAGTAGAATAATCTGTCGTTTAAAAGTTATTTTTTTAATATTTTTTGCACAATTTTTTTTCAATAGTACAGAGAGGCTATAGTTTTTTTTTTTTTTGTTGAAAACTAAAATAAATTAAAGTTGAAAAATTTAAATCACAAAAAAAAAGTTATATAATGAAAAACAAAAATAAATATGCAGTCGCTGAAATATTTTGATCCAATCACTGAAATGTTTTAATTAAGGTTGAAAAATGGGCATCTGCTACAAAATTTGGAGTTTCGATGAAACATGCGGTAGAAAGCTTACCACCGTTTAATACCATGGCCCTGTAGATAACCATTCTATTTTACAAATAAACATCATTTCACACAAGCTACAAAGATGGTTGGCAAGATTTTCGTACTAAAACTAAAAGAGTTGAATTGGCTGCATTTACATAACACTTGCATCAAATTAAATATGTTTCTACTGTTTTACTCAAAATATCCAAAAAATGCCTTATATGGTTTCCTCTTTCCAAAAAAAAAAATAAAAAATAAATAACTGGCCATTTCAGCCCTTGAAAGGACTTTGACCTAGCTTCTTATGATCAATTGTGATGTGCGTGTTATTAAGTTTGTACACAATTAACCGAGAACTTCTCGGTTTCTCTCGGCTCGGTTTCCTCTTTCCATCCCTACTTAAATTTCATCCAATTTTTGAACCAAGACCAAGCCCAAGACGAATTTTCGATCTAGGGTTAAACCAAATGACATAACGTTTAAATTTATTGCTTTAAGTGATTAAAAAAGCCCGGTCAAAATTAGGAAAATACCAAGCATCCATCGTAGACTTGAATTAGTCTTGCATAGTTCATGGATTTTGAAGCTATCCCGTTTGTGTTTAAATAATTATAACTGTTCAAAGAGTTTTCTTTATGAAGTTGAGAAAAACACTTAGAAAAGTTGTTCATATATCAGATAGATCAGGAAAACCGATCAGCCCAAGAAATATTCCTATATAATAATCTATTTTTTAATGGGAAGCGTAAGGCACACTATTCGAAGACTATTGTATACTATGCCTTCGAAGGTTATTGCAGATAAAATACCTACTAGAAGTTACTAACACGATTGCTATCGTGGGCTGATTGTGATGAGATAACCCATTTTTTACTACTTCAGTATGTTTAGTAGAGTGTTTAAATTTCCAACTCACTTCATTCTGCACAAAAATGACTTTAACAGTTACAGAACCTCAACATATACATTTGAGAGGATACAGACATCTAGGCTACATGCCAGAAAAATTAAAGAAAACAACTTACATTGTATTGTTCGAACAAAAACGAAAATTACAAGAAAATAATACGTAAGAGAAAATAAAAAACAGTCAAGACCAACAACGATGATCTCAGTAGTATTCAAATGCTAACGTGATTGCCTGCCATCTTGAATTTAAGTCCCAGCCAGTCTATAGCGCTCACCTTTTTCAATTCGTTCCTTAATTCTTATAAATTAACTTTAAAATTCATCAATATTATCGACTTTATATCGTACAAAGGTAGATTTATCTGAATGGGTGTACCAACTAAAATCCTTGATTAAGGCTTCAAAATATCTTTCATGAAAAGTTTTCGTTAATTACGTAGTTATACACAGGGGATATGGAAGGGGAACGTTTTATTTGTGTGAACAATTTCTTTTATTAGAAAATATATCAGGCAAAACTTTAGTATATCTGTAAAGAAGACACAAAAGGATACCTCTAAATTTCTCTGCTTAAGAACTTTTACGAAGATAGCTTTTCATCTTCTAATAAAAAAAGATACAGTAGTTTCGACTATGTCGTAACATAAGACGTAGAATTAATCAATTAGCTTTTGATGACATCTTTTTTAAAAAATATTTATTCCATACACCTGAGCATATGACCTTTAAAAGATTGCCGGAGAGGGTTAATATGTATAATTGATCCCCATTACGTTTGCAAAAGGAACATTTTTGCCTTTGACTTTTATTCCCTCCGACAACTACTTAGGGGGGCTCCCATACAAATTTTATGGTTTTTGTATATTTATTCCATACACCTGAGCATATGACCTTTAAGAGAGTGCCGGAGAGGGTTAATATGTATCACCGACCCCCATTACTTTTGCAAAAGGAACATTTTTATCTTTGGCACCTTTTCCCTCGGACCACTCCTTAGGGGGGCTCCCATACAAATTTAATGATTTTTGTTTATTTATTCCATACACCTGAGCATATGACCTTTAAGAGAGTGCCGGAGAGGGTTAGTATGTATCACTGACCCCCATTACTTTTGTAAAGGGAACATTTTTGTCTTTGACACCTTTTCCCTCGGACCACTCCTTAGGGGGGCTCCCATACAAATTTTATGGTTTTTGTGCCGGAAAGGGTTAATATGTATCACCGACCCCCATTACTTTTGCAAATGGAGCATTTTTGCGTTTGACACCTATTCCCTCCGACCACTCCTTAGGGGGGCTCCCATACAAATTTTATTGTGTTTGTGCCGGAAAGGGTTAATATGTATCACCGACCCCCATTACTTTTGCAAAAGAAACATTTTTGCCTTTAACTTCTATTTTCTCCGACCACTCCTTAGGGGGGCTCCCATACAAATTTTATGGTTTTTGTTTATTTATTCCATACACCTGAGCATATGACCATTAAAAGAGTGCCGGAAAGGCTTAATATGTATCACCGACCCCCATTACTTTTGCAAAAGGAACATTTTTGCTTTGGACACCTATTCCTTCCGACCACTCCTTAGGGGGGCTCCCATACAAATTTTATGGTTTTTGTATATTTATGCCATACACCTGAGCATATGACCTTTAAGAGAGTGCCGGAGAGGGTTAATATGTATGACCGACCCCCATTATTTTTGCAAAAGGAACATTTTTGCCTTTGAGACCTATTCTCTCCGACCACTTCTTAGGGGGGCTCCCATACAAATTTTATTGTGTTTGTGCCGGAAAGGGTTAATATGTATCACTGACCCCCATTACTTTTGCAAAAGGAACATTTTTGCCTTTGACACCTATTCCCTCCCACCACTCCTTAGGGGGGCTCCCATACAAATTTTATGGTTTTGTCGATAAAACCGGAAACTGTCGATAAATAGGTAGCAAGTTTAAGCAAACAAAAACATCAAATGTTGGCTTTATATTTCATGTTATTGTATAAAATTTATATAAGTTAGAGAGTTCTAACATGAATTTTTGTCGCATTGATCAATAGACCGTATCACCTTGTATGGAAAAAAAGTAAACCCATTTTGACCCCGCCTCAATCGTTAGACATTTAAAAGACATTTTCAAAAAAAAAATTTTTTTTTTTTTAAAGGGTCCCTATGGTGCTTTTTTCTTGTTTTAGTTATATCTTCTGTGTTTCTTGTCCGATCCCAAAGATTTTTCATATATGTGTTTATTGTTTTTTTGCAATTTTTTTCTGATTTTATTTTTTCGCGAATCTTGTTTTTTTTAAGTTATCACCCACCTTATCTCAGTTGCTACTATGTTAACAAAATCTAAAAAGAGCAAATAATTAAAGCTTACAAAAAATCATTAAGACCATGGAAACGAATGATATCCATTAAATTCATTTTTAAAGCAGTTCCAAACGATTTTATCCCAAAAATAATACTTCCGAAATGTTCGTCACTCATACTCGAATTTTTATTAATTTTATAAATCTTTACGGGATTCAAGGTGGCTGTAGCACTCGAAGCTGTCAAGCTTCACGAAAATGTGCCCCAAAAGATTTTCGTCAGCGACTGCTGTGGCCGACTTTTGCACAATTTGGACGTAACGCTCGATGTTTTGCGAGTGACAGGGATAATCTGTGAAAAACATATAACATGATAAATTCGATTTAATATATGACGTCAAATTTAATTATTTATTTCATAAAAAAAATATCTGCTGTAATGCTCACCAGGAATTTTAATAATGACGTCCAAGTACTGTAGATCAGTCAATTGCTCTTGAGTAAAAAACTGAAGACATGGTGGATCAGTGATCTGAAATTTGGTCCAATCGATCATTTCAGTGTATGTGGTGCTGCCATATTGGATAAAGGGCTGGTGGTTGGGTCCACGAAATTGCCGAATACGATCTGTTAGGTTTGAACGGGCTTCAAATCGAAGACGAAGAATTGATGTATGTATGTTGCTATCGTTGTTGTAACAATGATGCAGGCAAAGCGAAGACGTTTGTTGTTTTTGTTGACTGCATAGCGAAAACGAAGAGTAGGTGGTGGTGATGGCCTTTTTTGTTGTTGGTACAAAGTGTTTAAATATTGTTTGTTCATGAATGGAAGCGATGATGAACTGGGGGGGGTGGTGTCATTTAAAGCCGACAACAACTACTGTTGGGCAGAGTTTGTAACAGAGCATGATTTTATTAGTTAAACTTACTCTCAACGAAAAATAATCGTCAACTTTAATAAACAATTAGAGATTTTATTACAATTCTAGTAAACATCAAATTTCAAATATAAAAGGTTTTTGCAATCTTCAACACTCGATATAATTGACTTTTATTAATTGCCTTATGAAAACAGTTGTGATTGAAAAAGCCAAGTTATTTGTTTAATAAAAAGTCGAGTATGACTGACGAAAATTTCGAAAGTGTTATTTTTGGGATAAAATCGGTCGGAACTGCACCAAAAATAAATTTTATGGATATCATTTGTTTGCATGGTCTTAATGATTTTTTGTGAGCTTTAATTATTTACTCTTTTTAGATTTTGTTAACATAGTAGCAACTGAGATAAGGTGGGTGATAATTTAAAAAAAACAAGATTCGCGAAAAAATAAAATCAGGAAAAAATTGCAAAAAAACAATTAATACATATATGAAAAATCTTTGGGATCGGACAAGAAACACAGAAGATATAACGAAAACAAGAAAAAAGCACCATAGGGACCATTTCAAAAAAAAAAACAAAATTTTTTTTTGAAAATGTCTCTTAAATGTCTAACAATTGAGGTGGGGTCAAATATAGGTTAGTTTTGGTGATACGGTCTATTGATCAAGCAGACCAACAAGCGCTAACAACAACATTGTACGATCAGTACTTTAGGCCCACCAAAGGCTCAAAAAGTGATATAAAGACCGACACCTGATCACTATCAACACCCTTCTTACCTCCGAGAATGACGTATTCTAGGTCAAAAAAGAAAAGTCGATGTCGACGGGTACCGCTCTAGTTATTATTAAATAATTAAATTATAATCATAAAATTTGAAAAGTTTTATTGAATTTCATTGAGTGCTTTAGAAAACATTTGTTTATTTCCGCTGCTCCGTACGAAAAATACCACTGTGCGTCATTTTATTGGCTTCACATATTGTACTGGGTTAGTCTCTTGAAATTTTTTGATTATGTTGCACACAAACGTCTCAAGAGGTACATTATTAAGGTGAAAATTTGCATGAATTTAACGCATTGTAATTGCGGTTAAACGCGAATTTTCGTTATAAAATCCAACAAAGTCAGCAAGTACTTTCTCTCACTGTATAGCGTTCCATGTTAAATTTACCGTGCTTATGAATGGCAAATTTTTACATTTCACAATGTTAAACTATAAATTTTCTTTATACCTTAAAAAAAAAATCAGTTATTTAGAAAAAAAAAATCTTTTCTAACTTTTTGAAATATTTAAACATGTTGACTCCAACTTGCAAAGAATAAAAAAAAAAAAATACATAAAATAATTTTGCGTTCATTAAAAGGTTTCATCTTTATTATTTCAATTTCAATTTCAATTTTTAAGGCTTCCAGCCCTCTTTCTAACGAAAAATACCTTTCTTCAAATGTAGCGCTCAGCAAAAAAAAAAAAAGAAAAAAGACAAATTGCTGAGGAAAATTGTTGAATATTTGATTGTCTTGCTTTTGAATTATTTGCTCATAAATAAAGCTGATGAAAAGAAACAAAGAGCCAAACAAAATAAGTTATTGCAGAAAAATTCTCTCTCAGCACAAAGGAAGCGGAAGTGCGTGTTCGTTCGTGCTGCAGCTTAAGTAGCTAGGAAAAGTGCTTTGTTTTGGCTGTTTAACTTGCTGCTTGCTGAAGGCACAAATTAAAAGCAACGCCAATTTTGCGCTCAAAGTGAAAGTTTTTATATAAATATTAAATAATTTGCAGCAATAATTGCACAAAATTTGACCCAACGAAAAGTGTTGCTATTTTTTTTTTTTGTTCTACGACGGAAGCGGAAATACGAAAATGCTGAGTGCAATTATTTTTATTTTTATAGCAAATGTATTTGAAGCACAATTAAAAACAGTTTTACTTTTATGAATGCAGAAGTAATTTTCAGTCATTTGTGTTTTTGTTGTTTTTTTTTTCAATCTATATTTTTACCATTCCGTTGAATTCATGTTATATTTGCTGTAAAAAAGGCAAAAGGAACCAACAACATTTACATCAATGTTGTTGCCAATGTACAACTTCATAAATATGAGAGCGCAAATATATGCCATACACTCTGAATTTGTTGTGGTGCACTGTATAAAAGTGAGTGTTTGGTTAAATTTTTAATTACTTTTTCAGCAAACTGCATGATGCATTTATTATGCTGCAATCGAGCATGAGGACAACAGCAGCAGCAACAACAAAATGTTCAACAATCCAAACAACAACGGCAAAGACAGCTTTATTATCCTCATAATCCTGCCGTGTACAAAGCAACAAAGCAGACAACAACAGCAACAACAACAACAACAACAATGATGTTGACGACTACAAATGTATTTCGTACATTTTTATTTCACTCATATTGCTACAATAACAATTTCGGCAACAAATTAAAATAAATATGAATATTCAACAACACCTCAGCACAGGCAGCAGCAGCAGCAGCATCAGCAGCAGCTACCAACAAAATTATACCATATAATCTCTAGCATTACGTATCTAGATAAATGTTCTGCAGTTTCGGCATCTAGTTGAACTCGGCCTGTGGCGCATTGCTTGCTTATCCATTCAGTTGTGGGTTGTGGGTTTGGTGGGGGCGTAGTTGTGGTTCTTATTGTTATTGCAGTCTCTTTGCCATTATTGATGGACGTTCTGTTGAGCACTCGAGTCCGATCGTTGTATAATTAAATTATATTTTCTACTTTTGGTTATCTCATTTAATTTAGAGAAGTTTAGAAGATTTTTGCATATTTCGACTTAACCCATTTTCAAATGTGTCAACCCATTTTGTCATGCGGGAAGTGTCGGGAAAGCATATCAAAATAAAATGTTTGAGAAAATTTAATGAATGAAAAGTTTTAATCATTTAATAGTTACTATTTTTGCTACTAATTAAATTATGTTACTCCACAATGGAAATGAAAATTAATTTAGAGAAATTTATAGTTTCAGTTGATTATCCAGTTATGAGCTTAGTTATGAAGCTCTCTTTTATGACACCCAGTTATGAAGCTTCTCTTTTATGACAAAGAAAAAAAAGTTATTTTATTGTTCAAAAGTGAATCAATTTGCTAGTGATAAAAAAAAACTTTCGCTAAACTCTCTCTCTCTCTCTCTCTCTCTTTTGCTTAATGCGAGAGTTTTGGTACAGAAGGTATACTATACATCAATACCTGGCAATACTGCTATTATAAAGAATGATTTATCGTCGGTTTGGCCTAAGTTAAAATAATACCCCCTCCCCCTTTTGACTAAAGTAATGAAGATTTTATTATTTCGCCGAAGTCTGCTTGTATGAGAGATAGGTGTAATTTTTAACCGATTTAGCCAAATTTCAACATCATTGTATGCTCCCTATAGGAACAAACTAACCTTATTTTTAAAACAATGAATTGAAAAACTAATTTAAAATCAACTAGTCAAAAACTAATTTAAAAACAACTAGTTTTGTTTTGAAATGTTTTTGTTCCTTTATATTTGAAGTAATAGAAAAATTAATTTAAAAGCGTGTAGTTGGTAAAATAACAGGTCATTCAATAAGTCCGTAGGATAAGTAAGAAAAACAAAATAATAAAAAAAAAAATACAGACGCCATCACCTTACAGGCCGACTGTTGGGTCTCTGCTCGCTTTGGATTCGATTCGTCGACTGTTGGTTCTTTGCTCGCTTTGAATTCGGTTCGTCGACTGCTGTCCACTCATCTGACTGTCTTTTGGATTCTGGTGTGTAATAGTGGAGCCATGTTTCATCCATTGTCACATATCGACGATAGAATTGGATTTTATTGCGGTTTAACAGCACCAAACACTCCTCTGAAGCCTCAATTCGTTGTTGTTTTTGGTAACCTGTGAGCTCAAGCGGCACCCACTTTACACAGAGCTTTCGCATACCCAAATGTTCGTGTAAAATGGTAAAAAAAATAGTTGGCTGTGTCGTGAACACACCCGTAGGTTTTGAAGTGACAATGTTTCTTTATGGTCCTATTTCATGTCCAAACTATTGTTTTTATTCATGAAGAAATTCTTGACTTAATCAAATATACCGAATCCCTACCCTAGTTTGGAAAAGGTGTATTTTAGGTGTGTCTTAATTTTTGTCCTAATCCATATCCTAATTCATGTAATAGTCCTTTTCCGGTTTCATAGTTCGGTTTCATTGTGTTATTTTGTTGTTTGTGAGCAATGTTGGTTGTTACAAAAAAAAAACTGTTGAAAGCATAATCAACTAGATTATTGTTATTGTTGTTGTTGTTGTTGGTGTTGATGTTAATGTTAATGTTAATGTTAATGTTAATGTTAATGTTGATGTTGATGTTGATGTTGATGTTGATGCTGATGTTGATGTTGATGTGGATGTTGATGTTGATGTTGATGTTGATGTTGATGTTGATGTTGATGTTGATGTTGATGTTGATGTTGATGCTGATGTTGATGTTGATGTTGATGTGGATGTTGATGTTGATGTTGATGTTGATGTTGATGTTGATGTTGATGTTGATGTTGATGTTGATGTTGATGTTGATGTTGATGTTGATGTTGATGTTGATGTTGATGTTGATGTTGATGTTGATGTTGATGTTGATGTTGATGTTGATGTTGATGTTGATGTTGATGTTGATGTTGATGTTGATGTTGATGTTGATGTTGATGTTGATGTTGATGTTGATGTTGATGTTGATGTTGATGTTGATGTTGATATTGATGTTGATTTTGATGTTGATGTTGATGTTGATGTTGATGTTTATGTTGATGTTGATGTTGATGTTGATGTTGATGTTGATGTTGATGTTGATGTTGATGTTGA
Organism: Pherbina coryleti; assembly: GCA_943735915.1. NCBI lineage: Eukaryota > Metazoa > Arthropoda > Insecta > Diptera > Sciomyzidae > Pherbina > Pherbina coryleti. Next base: position 39,352,641 of record OX030948.1, read on the forward strand.
TGTTGATGTTGATGTTGATGTTGATGTTGATGTTGATGTTGATGTTGATGTTGATGTTGATGTTGATGTTGATGTTGATGTTGATGTTGATGTTGATGTTGATGTTGATGTTGATGTTGATGTTGATGTTGATGTTGATGTTGATGTTGATGTTGATGTTGATGTTGATGTTGATGTTGATGTTGATGTTGATGTTGATGTTGATGTTGATGTTGATGTTGATGTTGATGTTGATGTTGATGTTGATGTTGATGTTGATGTTGATGTTGATGTTGATGTTGATGTTGATGTTGATGTTGATGTTGATGTTGATGTTGATGTTGACTTTGATGTTGGTGCTGTTGCTTTTGCTTGGTTTTTATTTGCTTCGCCATTGGTTGTGCTTTTCCTCGTTGCATTAACTTTGCCTTAGCTCCATGCAATTAACCCAGCAAAACTGATGCACATGCATCACATTAGGAGGTTCCCTGAGGGGTCTCAAGACGCCATCAATTTTTTTTTGTTATTTTTATCATGTGCCCGAAGTGCTCATCTTCATTTTCGTTCTTTAATATTTATCGTTGCGCCAGTAGTCACAGAGTAAAAATTCCATACAACGTTTTTTCATGGTTGTACCATTTTTACTGCATTATGTGGTTGCCGTCTTGAATTTATGACGATCAGAATTTTTTTTTTTATTTTAGTTGTGAGACATATAAGCTGTCGTAAAATAAAATTCACCGCAGCACGTCTCCTGAGGGAGTAATAATTCCATGCAACGATATAATATTTCCGTTACATAAGCTACTATATTCACGACCTGACGACGCCGGAAGTTTTTTTTATTTTTGTCGTAAAGCCATGTATAAAACCTTCATTTTACTTTTTAAACTTTTATCGTAGGTTATATACTCATTGAGTAAAAATTCAATGCAACGCCGCTGCATGAATGTTGCGTTATCGATCTTTGAGCGGCTCCCTCAGCGTCCCCATGATGTCAGAAATTTTTTGTCTAATTTTGTTGTGAGGGCTTACAGTAGACCTTTATTGGCGTATCGTATTTTTAATCCTAGCACTAATACTCAGCGAGTAATAATTCCATGTAAGAAATTTTCAGTTGTGTTGCTTAAACAGTTCCCCATGCGACCCGATGATGTTTTGAATTTTTGTTTTATTTTCATAATGAAGTCAAAGAATTAGTTTTTACGGTCAAACCATTTTTTAATCATAGCTCTTATACTCAGCGAGTAACAATTCAATGCAACGCAGATGAATTTTTAATAAATTCATTTTTCAAATTTTTTGGAAACCTGAGCGGTACAACGTAACTTCGTCACGTCAAAACAAAAACTAAAATTTTCCGTCGATTTTACTTAATTTTCCTTTAGTAAAATAGTCTAACATCTTAATTTATTAGCAATTTTTTTTGTTTTTTGATCAAAACTGTTGCATGATGCTAACACGTTTCAAAGTAAGTTCAATATTTAACTTACTCAATTAAAAACATACCACTTTGACTCCATTTCTTTATGTTGAATCTGACCTATACTGATCAGATAGATTTACGTATAAATTGAAAGCAGACTTTGTTGTAATAATTCAATTGCACTCACTCAAAGTTTTCCCCAAAAAAAACTTCTTTATTACCAAAATAAAAACTGACACATAAACAAACTTACAATACTTAAATTGAAACTAAAACAAATACAGACATAAATAATAAAAACACATATAGTAAGTACAGCATATCACAATTTTTAATTAATTTTTAAAACATGCAATTCACTCAATTGCTTGGCACTTGCTTTGTTTTCACTTTCATTTGACACTGTATCGGAATAACGCCCACTTTGACACCCATGCTCATCAGTTTCGAATCAAATACGTACTCAGCATAGTTGATGCGAGCTTCGATGGGATGCTTTTGCTATTTATTCTGTCTGTGTTTTTTCTCTGCTTTGATCAGCTCGTTTCTAGGTTACAAATGATTGAAGTTTTAGACATCGAAGTGTTGTTCACATTTTGTGTGTTGTTGTTGCTGCTGCTGCTACAATATTTCCTGTTGCATTTTGTTGGCAACATGTTGTTGGCATTGTTTTGTGAGTCCCTTTTCTTTGGGTTTTTTTTTTTTTTTTTTCATTTGCTTTTATTGACATCCGGTTTCACTGTTGTTATTTTTAGCTTTTTTTTTGCAGCAGCAGCGTTTTGTGCAACTGCGTGAAGATTTATTTGAGTGCTTTAAGTTTTTGTGAGCTCGTGAGTGATGAGTAACATTTTTAATAGAATTGTTTTAACAGAAGAAATTTTAACAGAGAAACAAACTGTATGGGAATTTGTTTCATGAAGTAGTAAAATGCAATTTAAATTCAAATAATATTAGTTTCATGGTCATTTCGGCGAATTCGAAAGACATTAAAATGATCATCAATATAGCTTTTTAATGCAATCAGGGCTTCATTATAAAGGGTGGCTATATTTTGAGGGCCGATGTTGAATGTGAACCACATCTAAACGTCAAGTTTTTTTCTGCATTTCATTTAACATTTCTCAATTTCAGACTAACTCAATTTAAACCACGGAAAAATACTCAATCGAGCAATGCGTTAAAGTTATTCAGGCTTATTATGAAAATGGGCTTTCAAATCAAAATGCATATCGTGGACTTCGTGATTTTTTCGGTCAATTTAATCGTTCAAATATGCATACAATCGGAAAATCGTGCAAAAATTTGAGCAAACCGGGTCTGTAGGAGATGTGAAAACACCAGTGCATGCTCGTACAGCTCGTACTGTAGAAAATATTGCTGCTGTTGTTGATAGTGTGGCTGAAGAGCCGTCCACCTCAACTCGTCGTCGTGCCCAACAATTGCACCTCTCACGCTCGTCGTTGATGAACATTATGCATAAAGACTTGCATTTACACGCTTGCAAGATGCAATTGACTCAAGAACTAAAGCCTCTTGACCATTTCAAGCGTCGTCAATAGTCAGAATGGTGGCAAGAAGTGGCAACAGTGGATGATCAATTTTCGAAGAAAATCATCTTCAGTGATGAGGCACTTTTTCACCTCAGTGGATTCGTCAATAAGCAGAATTGCCGCATTTGGGCGAATGATAATCCAAGAGTTATTGTCGAAAAACCAATGCACCCACAAAGAGTGACTGTTTGGTGCAGTTTATGGGCTGGCGGCATCATCGGGCCGTATTTTTTCCAAAATGAGGCCGGGCAGTTACTATGAATGGTGTTCGCTATCGTGAGATGATAGCGAACTTTTTATGGCCCGAATTGGAAGATATGGATGTGGACGATATGTGGTTTCAACAGGACGGTGCCACTTGCCACACAGCTAACGAAACAATGGCTCTTTTGCACGACGAATTCAATGGCCGTGTGATCTTACGTGGTGGCGTTGTCAATTGGCCGCCAAGATCATGTGATTTGATACCGTTGGACTTCTTTCTTTGGGGTTATTTGAAAGAAAAGGTGTATGTCGATAAGCCAGCAACAATTCAAGAGCTAAAAGATGAGATAATTCGACACATTAACGGCATAGTACCTCACTTATGCCTCAGTGTCATCGAAAATTGGACCATCGGATGGAGGCGTGCCGCCGAGGTCGCGGCGGCCATTTGGCCGACGCTTTTTTTTTCATACATAATTGAACCATACCAATATTATCATAAAAAAAAAGAAGTGACAATAATTTCCTAAATAATTTGTGTTTTATTCAAAATCAACATCAGCCCTTAAAATTTAAACACCCTTTATTACACTTCCACTGCTAAAAATTACCTATCTTATTTATCATAGTAATAATAATCCGATTTAGGTAAAATATGCACTGTTTTGATTGAACAATTGATGGCAATTTCATTATGCCTCTTTCATAAAAACTCTCGTCCCTATTGGCGCAGAACTGGGAGAGTCGATTTTCACATGCTTCCCTTCAGGCGAAGATCTCACCAGCCAAATAATTCCCCACAGACAGAACAGTGATTACCACTACTTGGTGCCAGGTTCGGACTATAAGGTGGATGCATAAGAACCTCCCAACCAAGCTCTCTTCGCTTCTGGCGCGACACTATCGATGTGTGTGGCCTGGCGTGGTCCTGTTGCAACACAATTCCTCTCCTATTGGCCAAACCTGGCCACTTCTGGGATGGTCCATTTTTGAGACGGTCCAATTGTTGACAGTACAGGTTCGAATTAAGAGTTTGGCCGTAAGGTAGCAGCTCATAGGAGATGACAACCTGCCAATCCCACCAAACACACTGCAAAAACTTCATGGACGTCAATCCGGCCTTGGCCACCATTTGCGCCGGCTCACCGCGATTCGATCACGACCGTTTTCGCTTGTTGACGTTGTCGTAAGTGACCCACTTTTCATCACCAGTCACCATTCGCTTCAGATGTTTTTGCGATTCAGCAGCGAGTCGTAGATGGAAATTCGGTCCATGAGGTTTTTTGCGTTCGAGCAAATCGAGCTTCTTTTTGTATTCAGACTTATTCAAGTGGTTCCAAAGGGTTTTTTTGTGCAATTTTTAGCTCTGGGCAATCGAAACAGTGCTTACATGACGGTCGGACTTGACGATATCCATGATTTTTTTGACATTTTCGGCAATTCGCCTTCCAGAGCGTGTGCATCTATGACATCCAAATTATCAGAACGGAATCGAAGAAATCAAAATGCCGCGTAATTGGCTGTTACAGTATCGGACCATAAAGACTATTCACATTTTCATCCGCCTGGCTCCCGTTTTCGCCTTTATCGAAGAAAGACTGTAAAATATGGAGTATTTTCTCTTTGCTGGTGTCCATCGTTGACACGTGCTCAAACAAAACTGAGTCAAGCAATCACGAAACTGTCTGAGAAGTTTTTTTAGAACGAAATCTTTCTAACATTTAAACGAAATTTTAAACGAAATCTTTCTAACACCATCTAGCGTTACCCGATAGCACTTATTCCAAGCGAGTTACAGATTATTATAGTCATCTAGTGGAAAAATAATGGATTTATTTTTACTACACGTCATATTTAAGAGCTTAGCACAATTTCATGGATTTCAATATTTCAAAATGCGCTCATAAACACGGCATTTAAAATGCGTTATCAACATATAACAATTTATCACTTTTTTTTTTTTTACAATATCTAGCTCATTTTCACACCTATCTAATGTTTGTATGCATGTGAGTGCATGTGTGTGTTGTGCCTGTCTGCGCATTTGTTATGCCTCAACGCGTATGGCACAATAAATACAAATCACTCATACGCCCCGAAGGCCTAGTCGGGTTATTGTCATGGAATCACTTGTGGCATCATTCAATATAGACGAAAAAAAAAACAGAAAAAAAAACAGAAAAAAAAGAAAGCATTTCAATATTGCTATCAGACACATTTTTATTTTTATCCTATCTACATTGGTATGTGCATTAATTTAAAATAACTGCCATTTCATTGCTTTTTCAATATCGTCTCTGATATACAATTTATTCTATTTTATTGGAAACATGCTTTGTTTGCATGGTTGTTGATCTGCTTCAAAGGGATTCTCTTACGATGCGCTTATTTTTTTGTAAAAGTTTTTTTTTTCTATTTAAATATTGAGTGCAAATGATTTTTCAATAAATTGTTGGCATGTGCGTATATGCGTATGTAAGTGAGTGTTTGTGTTTGTGCATGTACGCTTGTTGGAAATTAATTTAAAATACCATCAATAAGAACAGCAGAAATAAATTTTCTACAAAAAAAAAAAAAAAAAAGAGATAAATTTCAAAATAAACTGTACGATAAACATTTCTGAATCTCAATAAATAGTTCTGCAATATTTTGTAATTCGAATTGAGATATCTAGGAAAATTAATTAACTTTTATGCGCCCAAATATACCCAGGTAAAAGTTAAGAAAGTCTATTTTATTTTACAAAGAAAGTTTAGAGTCAGGAATCTCAATAAATATCATGGAATGACAAGCAACAAAAGTTTTAATTCAAAACATATGAATATGTTCTTTTAAAATTGCACTCAATTCAATTCATTTCTAGTTAAATCTTTCGAAATAATCATATAATTGGCATAATACACACAAAGCTAATGAATGGCTTTAATT